>JAQZBX010023993.1:0-30462 GCA_029593785.1 Cabassous unicinctus
CACGGTGCTGCGCGAGCCGGCCTGCCCTCACAAGGAGGCACCGGGAAGCGAACCCGGGGCCTCTCACATGGTAAACGGGTGCTCTATCCATTGCGCCACACCCGCTTCCTGCCGTGAGGTTGCTGCATCAGCCCACTGCACCGCTCAGGCCAGTGTGCCCTCACAAGGAGGCCTCGGGACGCGAACCCGGGCCTCCCATATGGTAAATGGGGGCTCTATCCACTGAGCCACACCCGCTTCCCAACTCCTGCAGAGTTTGAATGAAACTGTGGGTTAGCGTGTGCCTGTGAAGAAGACAGGAGCCTCTCTTAGGTCTCCGTGGCCTTCAGGCCGTCTCCCGTGGCCCCAGTGGACAAGAAGCACAAAAGTTAGAGGGGATGTGGAACCTGGGCTGCTGCTGGGCAGAGTGATGGGATGCCCTAGCCAGCTGGGAAGAGAGGATGGTGTGGTGCTGGTACCTCTCAGTGACAAAGGGTCACAGGATCAAGGTGGACTGAAAGAAGTCTACCCGTGTTTAAGCCTGTCCTCATAGGGATCAGCCGGAAACAGAGGCAGCCCGGGACCCCACCCCACCTCCCCCTGCAGCCTGACCAACAAGGAGAGCTCTACTTCTCCATGTCCTCTGCCCTACTCCTAATGAAGAGGAGCTAGGAAAAGGGGGTTAGGCAGGGTCCTGGAGCCAGGCTAAGGGAAGGGCTTTCTTGTGCAGGAGGGCGGGGGTGAGAAGAGCACTGAACTGAGTTTGAGATTGAAATTTTATTAATGGACAGTCTTAATTGCCAGAATGAAATAGGTTTAGCCATTGCAAAGCGGGTGAAAATTATGGAATTGCCCCAAGACTCTTTAATGGAGCTACTACTTTATGGGGAAGAGGCACTTGCCGTAGTATAGTTGTGGGTAGCTATTGAAAATAGCCAGACTCTTTCATCTGTGTGGGTGTGGGTATGAGAGAGAAAGGAGGAGGGTGAGTGAGGGAGGGAAAGGGAGAGATGGAGCCAAGCCAGGTTCTGCATTGGTATTAACACCCTCCTTGCAAACGGCAAACACATTAACAATGGTTATCTGTTAGGTTCTTTAACTTGATCCTTAATTATAACCCAGGGACAAGGGCTCTGATACATACTCGTATCCTTGTGTTATGAAGCGGAAATGCTCTCAGGTTTTATTTGGAGATAAGTCCTTCAAGCTGGGAGGAGACTACCAGAGTTATTACAGCTAAAACGGATTATTTCCTTGTTGGGGAAGAAGCCCAGCAAATTGCGGAACTAAGGCCAGATAAGTGAGCCCCTTGGTTTTTATCAAGCATCCTGGGAGCAGAGAGGAACCAGAGAGCAGCAGTGAGGGAAGGCAGAATGTCACATTCCACTGAGGGGCAAAGTGAAGAAGGCTCTTCTCTGTGGAACTCCTCCTCCTGTTTCTCAGGCGGGTCATTAGGAACCACCCCTGCCCCGACTGGATTAGACTTCGGAAGGGAAGCTGTGCAGGCTGAGGTCGAGCCCTCCTCACGAGGTCACCTGTGATGGACACAGCCCTGCTTCATGATCATCCCCATGGGACCCAGCCTGTGGCCCCGCACCCAGCTCCTCCCCTGGTGGGTTTCCTCTCTTCTCTTTCTGGGTCCAACACCTGGCTGGAGAGACTCCCAGTTCCTGAAATTGCCCTGGAGCTGCTTGGAAAGCATCCTCTTGGGAAAATGATCTCTGGGGTTGACGCAGCCCAGCCAGGGTTGCCAGCCACTCGAGCTGCAGGGCCAGCCATTCGCAATTATTACAGCTCCTTCTGCAATGGTCTACCATTTTCTTTCATTTCTGTGGGTCATTTCCTTTTTAATAACTTCTTGGCAGCCAATGCCGCTCAAAATGGGGAGTGTTAAAGGAGGAAGGATGCGGGCCGAAGCAGAAAGCTCAAGGCTTCCATGCTGATCAGCACGAAAGAGAGACGCCCGCGCAGCATCCCTGTGGGCAGAGGGCTTTGTGCTCGTGGCTGGGGTTTTGATTCCAGCTGTGGGCCTGGGGGTCAGGGGCGCTTGGCTGGTTTGCTGAGAAACCTAGTCCACCTCCCTCCAGGGGACAGATCGTGAGTTTAGCTCAGGGTTGACCGAATTCTTACTCTTGCTCAGGTCACAAGTATTTGTCATAGTGGCGGAATTAGCTGCTCTAAGATGAACACGGCGCTGCAGGAATTACCCTCCTTTGCTGCTGTGGAACAGAAAAGGAACAAAGGCTCTGTTGACTGCCACGAGGCTTCCCTCCCGGCTCATCCTCTCCAGTATGGTTGCAGACTGGCGTGACTGCCAGCGCAGCCCCTTCCTAATGCTGTTTGTTTAAACTTTTCTTATCACCAGAATCTCCTCGTTCCCAGGCTCCCTCCCTCCAAGTCCCTGTCCACTTCCCACTCCACTTGCCCTGACCTCTAATGGGAAGGTTTCAAACATGGCCATTTTAATTCAGGGCATTAAAACACAGAAAGGAGGAGGGCTAAAGACAGGAAGAGAAAGGAGAAACGGTGATGCTGATAAGACCAACAGATGAGGCAAGTCTGATGGCCTCTTTATAACATTTTCCATGTATGGCAGGAAGGGTGAAGCCAAACTGCTAAGTAGGCTCACCTGCAGAGCAGTGCGTCTACACTGACAGGAAATTCTCCTGTGAGGTGGGAGGGGGTGATGTGAGGTGAGCAGGGTTGGCTTTTCTGTGGACTTTTTTCCCATTAGGCTTATAAGGATAACCTTGATTTGAAACTTTTTTAAGTGCTCATATGTGATGAAAAAACTCAAAGGTTGACAAGAACCACTAGCCAGGTCTTGGTGTGAGCACAGCCCTCTCCTAAGCCATGAAAGAGGTTTCCAGATTTAAAAAAGTCAAGACGAAAAAGTTATATTGTATTTTAGGGTGGTTTCTTTTGGAAATAATAATGTTTATTATGTTTCCTTTTAAAATGAGTGATCTTACATTAATTTCAAAAGAAGTGAGATCCTGTGATTCAAGTAATTAAACATCTGAAAGAAAATGGTCGTCTTTGCAGTAGTGTCCTTGGGAGATTAAATACTTATTCTAACTAAGCTACCTTTGCTAACAACACTTTTGGGACTACTCTTTGAAAATGCAATCAGAGACTATGTTTACTTGAATATTGCACTGAAGGCAAACACTTTGTATGTGGAGGAAAATTGATTTTTAGAACATCAAAATTTGATTTGGAGTCAGATAAGCAAAATACTCAGGAAGTTTCTTGGTCAGATACAGCATATACTATAAAGAAATTAGACTATTTACATGTCAATCCAAAGATAATTCTGAAAGAAAAACTCTAAAAAATCTTCTGAAAAGTGGCATTATTGAAATAACCGTGCATGCACTGCCTTCTCAGAGGACTACTTTTATAAAGGACAATGGTCCAGAACCACTGAAATCCCAGCTGCCTGCTCTGAAGCAGTGGAAACACCTTATGGTGACAGTTTCCACACAGGCAAGTGTGATTCCCTCTACTCAAGATGAAATCAATCAAAAAGTTAAAACCACAGCGGGTGAAGGAACACTATGATAGAGAGTCAGAAGAAGCAACAGATAAAAGAATCAGCACCCTGGCAATTAAAAAAATACCAGAATAGGGTGAAAAAGGCTATATATTACATGTTTAAGATAATTATTAAATGAACTAATGTAAGCCATAGTAAAAGAATGCAACAGAATGAAAAAGGGATAGATAGATTAAAATAAAACAACTAGAACTTCTTAAAATGAAAAATACGGTCCTAACAATTAGAAACACAATAAATGGATTAAGTAGCTGATTAGATACAACAAAGTGAGAATTATTGAACTGTCGTATAGATCTAAAGGAATCACCAAAAATGCATCATAGAAAGGTAAAGAGAGGAAAAAGCAAGTAAGAGAGATGTAAAGTTCCAATTGATGTCAAATAAAATTTCTTGAAGGAAGGAATAAAGAGAATGCAGGAGAGGTAATATTTGAGGGAATGGGGGAAAATTCCAGATATGAATGCAGTCTTCACTTTGAAGGAGGACCATGAGTTCCCTGCATGATATAGAAAAAATAATTCATACCTGGACACATCATAATGAATCTGTGGGATACCCAAGTCAAAGAGATCTTAAGAACAACCAAAGAGAAGAGGCAAAATGCTTAAAAAAGAATAATAATTAGACAGCACCTTTCTCAACAGCAACAAAGCAGAAAACAGTGGGAAATTCTTCAAGGTGCTGAGAGAAAGTAACTGCCATCTAGAATTGTATGCACACTAAAACCATAATGAAAAGAGTAAAACGATAGACAAAAGCAGTTTCCCACTATTAGACAGTCACTACTTTAGTACATTTTTTCAGGAAGAAGGACCTGATCGCCCAGAATAATACAAAAGTACAAACCATGCAGGAAAGACTTACAAAGTCAACGATATTATAATTAAAAATGTTTTTGGGCCAGTGCACCCATAAGAAAATGCAAAGGCCAGCCACAGCCCTGAAGAAGGTATTGCAATATATGTAGCCAACAAAAAAATTAATGCCCGGAACAAAAAGATTATAAATCAAAAAGAAAAAAAGAATTTTCTCAACCTCTCAAGAAATGAGGGAAATGCAAATTTAAAATCACAGTGAGATGTTATTTCCTAACTATAGGATAGACAAAAATTAAAGAATCTTGTCATTCCCAAGTATTGGCCAGATCATTGGAAATGCTTAAATACAGCTGGTACAACCATTTTGAGCGTCACTTTGCAAATATAATGTTGATTATGTAAAAATCCTACACCACACTTCTAGTAATATGCTCCAAATCCATGTATCTGTGCACAATATCAGGATAGTTGTCACTTTGGGGTTAGGTGAAAAGAGATGCAACTAGGGAAGGTTATATAGAAGGCTCCAACTGTAATGTAATGTTTTATTTTTAAAATAAGACAGTGGTGGAAAAGGCTATTTATTATTTTATTCCTTCTTTACAAATGACATATTTCATAATATATTAAGAAGAAAAAGACCAACAGAGCAAAGAAGAGACATTAGAAAAATGGGAAATAATGAAGACAAGATTAGAAAATAATGAAAGCTATACAATGAAATAGTGACAAGAATCAAGAAAACCCAGTTCTTTGAAAAGACTTACAAAACAGACATACCTCTGTTTTGACTGAACCACAAAAACAACAAAAAAGGTATAAATACACAATTATCAGGGGAAAGGGGGGCCATCACTATTAGGTAAATTGAGTTTAAAAAACACAAGCAAATCCTATTAACAGCTTTGTTGTAAGGAACTTGAAAACAAGTAACAGGCAAATGTTTTGTTTTTTTAAAACCCATAAACCAATAAAAGGGACTCTAAAAGATAAAGAAAACTTGAATAATCCTTTAATCATTAAGGAAATGCTTTAATTTAAAAATATCGTTTTGTTAATTCAGTAAGAGTTTGTCTAAATTAATAGTAAGAACTTTATTCTGTCCACAAATTGTCTTATGTGAGATACCCCGAAAATATGAAACTGACCCATATTAGAGACGAGGAAACACTAAAATCAGAATATATGGCTATATAGCATAATTTTTATTTTGAAACTGACATGTTTTATATGTTCATGGAGTAATCTTATACTCTTGCAAAAGTCAACATGTGACTATCAGTAACCATTTATTGCCTGTTTTAAAAGAAACCCACTAAACTGTATTTTTTTTTTCTAAGTGCCCATTGCTTGTAATGTATCCTCCTTGATTCTAAAAGATACTGTCCATACTGGTGAATTTTTAAATCAAAGGAGAAATGCAGGGTCCTACATGAACAATTGTTAAAAGGCAAGAAATTGTCTCTCCATCTCGAAAGTAGTAGAGAGATGGGACCCAGCCGGCACATAGCATGATGGCATGAGAGTTGCTGAACTAAAAGGAAACATAATTTTGCAAACGAATGGATTTAGGAATATCATTGACATTGTGAAGGGGGCTTCTTGACCCTTGTAAAGAACTCTAAGCAGAACGAGTTCCCCTGGCACATTTCAGAATTGGTTTCCAAATTACTAACACTGGGACAGAAATGCTTAAAGCCCAAGAGTTAGCTGCTACTACTAAATATTGATCACTCTGAAATGAAGAGAAAATAGTCCTGTAATTAGAATAGAAAATATGATCAATTTTTAAAAGCTTTATTTATCCCCAGCTCTCTAGAGCTGTGATATCAAGAGCTGTGTATTTATATATTCCATGCCTGTCGCTCTGGGAACTTAAAAGTTTTTCACTTTTCACATTGCATTTTCATCATTATCTTTTAAGAAGCAGAATAGCTAGTAAGATAAATGTCTTTGAATGTAAAGATCTCATATTTTTCTATGATATTCTGGCTAGCATTTATGATTGTCTCTCCTATTGACTAACCCCTGAAAGCCTGGCCCATACCCAGTGCTCTCTGAGTGTTATACTTATAAAGCTATGATGCTTATTTGATCCCCATGAGAGTCAGCTAGCTTTGAAACTTTATGGCCATCTACTACACACTTTACCCAATCAGCTGTCCCAAAAAATAGACAATTGTCCACAAGAGAATGGGCCAAGAAGATTTAGATTACTCATCTCTCTAACTCTCTAATTATCTCAAGCATGGTATATAGTAGCATGCCGAAGAAAGTTGACAGTACAAAGATTTGATAACATGCATCAGATATTAATGAACAGATATGTTACCATGAAATAGAGTAAAATGCCATGAGAGGGAAAGAGTTGTAAAACACCATTTATTCAGATTCTCAGGAAGATGAGTGAACCAAATACATGAAGTCAGAAGTGGCATGAATTCCTGGGTGGCCTATGTTTCCTATGTCCCTTCATGGTTTCCTTTGTATTTTTTCCTGCCTTTCTTGTCATTTCCTACAAGTCCAATCACCTGGAAAGCTCCCCATCACTCACTGTTCCTCTGGTCCTCCTTTCCTGCCCCTTCATATTACATGCCTCCAGATGCTTCAAATGCAGCCAGGTTCTGGTGATCAGAAGCAATGTGTATGCATTTCTGATGTTGCAATTTGTCTTTCAGGAACTGATGACTAAAAATTACATGACTTACTCTTAAGGCAGAGTAAATGCAGAAAATGAAACTTTTGTCATCCCAACATAGGATGCAGTCAGCTGACACCATAGTGAACGTTTAATTTTCATGAAATATTTAACTACAAATATATGAAACAGTAATGAAAACAATGAATTCTCTTGGAATTTCATCCCTTTGGGGGCAAATCTTATATTTATTTGAGAATTGAATTTTTGCCTGGCAGGGAATGCTTAGGTATTCTTGTAGGTTTAAGAAATATTGATAAAGTATAGATTCTGCCCTTATTATTAAAACTACATAGCTTACTTTTGAAAGGCTTAAAAGCTTGTATTTTCTCTGATACAAGCTACTTCTTTTGCTTTTAAATCTTAAATGTGAGGTCAGGTAGAATTCATCCCTACTTAAAACTTAAAATCTAAAAGCTTGATTTAGGACACTATTTAGTTTTAATGGAAATGCCTCATCAGGAGGCAGGCGAGTGTCTGCTTTTGAACATGCTGGCATAGGGATAGTCTTTGTTTAATAGAGGCTTCATTTCAGATATGAAAGAGCCTTCACCCTCAAGAGAATTAGACGTATCAACAGAGGAAGAAATTGAGACCTATCGAAACCTGGAAGCTAACCAGATGGCACAGAAAACCCTGGCATTTCTGAAAGAAACAGAGAAGGTGGGGAGAGGAGGGATCCATTTATGGGCTGCATAGAATGTAATTTTGTTTTAAACCTCACTAAAAGCTATATAGGTCATGGAGACAATCAAGCTTTTATTCTTTGAAATAATTCACATTACAGGCTGTGTATTACTTGCCTTACCAAATAAAAGCCTTTAGACTTGTGTGGGCAGATAATTACAAATTGATTTCTGAACTTCTCATTTTGGAAATGGTTTTTCTTTTTTTTTTTCTTTTCTTTTAACCTCCTTCTCTTCTTTCTGTCTGTCTTTCATCTCTCTCTCTCTCTCCACACCTTAAACTTTCTTATGATTTTGCAGGGTTCTGGTGATGTTAGCTGGCTGTATGAGTAAATGGCAAAGCTATATGAAGAAGTCACTTTTATTTGATGTCAGGAATTGAATTACAAAGTGCAGGAACATTGGTCCAGACAGAGTATTTCTTTTAACACTGTATTCAGCCTCTAAAGAATTATTACAAACCAGAAACAGTAAGTCAAGCAACAAACTATAATGGAACTCTCAAACGTATGTCACAGTCTGTGTTCTATGATTTTTTTTTTTTGCCACAGAACTCTGTTTTATTTAAACCAGTGAATCTTTTCAAGTTTCAAGACAAAAACCCGATAAATGAAACACCTTACATAAAATATTAGAAACCAACCAAAATCTAGTTATTCACTAAAACTTGGGAGGAGTCTAAGATCTTAGACTAAAAAACAAAATAAAACAAAACAAATAGAAACACACTCCATTAAATGATATCTTAATTATTTCCATAAGTCTACAAATATATGCAGTTCTGTGCCATATGACTTTGTACATAAAGGAAAAAGTAGTAACATAAAAATCCCTAGAATCCTCAAACATGAAAATTATCAGATATTTTTAACTATACAAAGTAACACACATCCACCTCTTAAAAGAAGTTGTGGAGATCAAATAAGTTAATATAGGTGAATGAATTTTGAAAATTATAAACTGACATGAAAATGGAAGCTATTATTATCATTCCTAATAGGATAGAATGAAGACAACCCTTTGAAGTGTCTCCTGCCTTGTGATCCTAAAATTGTCCTCCATGAAATGGAAATGCCTCAACAGACCTCCTTCCTGCTGATGAAGAATTTCTACATTTAACACTTTGGCTTCTTAAGGAATCAGATGCCCCCTTTCTCTGATTATTTTTAAAATACACATACTTCATTCAATCAACATTTATTGAATATTATGTTCCAGGTATTAGATACAGAAATTAATAATCCTCAGTCCTTGCTCTCAGGAAGTTCACTATTAGTTAAGAAAACAGATTCATAATGAACTGATAACAGAATTATATTGATGCTAAATAGAACAAAGCATAAAGTGCTAAGGCCCTAACAAAACAGAACACTTAAGAAATTGAGGGTGTGGCTGCCCTTATTGTCGTAAATAAATATTCATTATCATGATCTCCCTTACCTATTAATCCTGAACACCAGGAATCGATTCTATTGAAATTGCTTCGTGTAGTATCTGACATGGCTGATTCCATGGCCTCAAAGGTGTGTGGAATTATCTGTTGAACACTCAGCTTACCTTTGAGAAGGAGGAGGATGTAAATATACTCCCAAATGGTTGTTATAACTTCTATGACACAGATTTGGATTTGGGTTTCCAGTGAGGCCGGTGGCAGGGTTAGAATGGCCTCAGCTTGAAGCCCTGGGCATTCTTTACCTTCCTTCTGTTCACCCGTTTACCTGAGGACTAAATCTTTGCACAGAGACATGAAACAAAGAGCTCAATTTAGTTCCATGTTGCTGATATGAACTGCCAGGACTCAGCTCATGAAGCAGTCTAATTTCCTTCCTAATCAGTCTGAGGCCACTCACATGAAGCACACTTGACACATCGTCTCTTAACACAGAGGCCGTTTATGGGTTGGGGTAGGGGAGGAATAGAAAGGGAATAAAGTGCAAGAATCAATAGAAATGGTGGAACTAGAAAAAGGAAGACATTTATCTGGAGAGAGCTGCGCAATCTTGTGAGTGCTGAATTGCAGAATGTAATGCAGGGATCTATTGGTGCACCTGCCAGGGCCCAAGATCCCGGTACCGTTTTTAGGGAAGAATTGCAAGAGCAGGCTCAAGGCTCTGTAGGTGGTTGGGTAATAACACCCACTGAAGCGGCCCAACCTGACAGAATTGGCTCTGGAGAGTGAATGGGATTTTAAGCTTTTCACACTCTACTTTTAGCTGTAGGTTGGGGTGAGGGAATGCTGGGGACTGGCAGTGGGCCTTATCCTTGTTTTCATGAAGAGAATGGCAAGCAGTCATTTGCTAGTTTCTCTTGCCACCTTTCATTAACAAGTGATGCTTTGTGTTTGGAACATTTTAGTCCCCCATGATGCCTTGGCTTACCTCCTGTCCCAGCATAGGATACCCCAACTACCTTTTTTGTTTGAACACCATATAGTCTCTAGAATGGCTTTATTCTTTCTTTATACATTACTCGGAATGGAGCATGATGATGTGTAGCTATACAAGGGCTGGTTAAGTTTCACCAGGATTGGCCAGTAATTGGCCACATTTGAAATAGCTTACATTTCAACTGAAATTAAAAAAATAAGACAGGATGCAAATAGTTTTTTAAAAAAGGAAATTACCAACTCTCAGGAAGATGCCATCAGAATAGGTAGGCAGGGCTCAACTCTCACAAAAAACAATGGGAACAACAAAAATCTGTCCAGGGAGCTGCTTTGGGGCTCTGCAGACCAGGAGAGTGCTACCCATCCTCCAGAAGGGCAAGGGACAGAGAGACAAGCGAAAATGAAAACCATGAGTTACTAATCACCGTGACTGGGAACAGCACCCATCCCCCACCCTCAAGGTGAACAGCCTGGATAAAACCTGTGGCTCACTGCAGCCAATTGAAGGGGAACAGACATTGTCTTCCCTGGGAAGAGGAGGGGTGTTGTGACAGGCGGAGCATAGTTTCTATTCAGTGAATTTGGCCAGCAGAGCCAACGTTGAATATTGGCTCTGGCCAGACTAGAATCACGGGCCAGTGGAGGTTGAAAGAGACACTTCTGTGAAAGATTTGCCAATGAGTGCCATCTGCTGCCCAGCTTGGAAACTGCAAGGAGAAAAACTGCTTTTAAGAGTCTCTCTTCACTGCCCCTTGGGGCCTAGAGTGGCGCCCCACTAGTGAGTACCTGGCCCTATTTTGAGAACTTAAACTGGGCAATTGTAAAGCCTCAGAATAAGATTAACCAAAAAATCAAAGAAGAGCTGTAGAAATAAAACATTAGGCAAGAGAAAGAAATTGATCATCAGAGTAAATTCACCAACGTATTCAGATGTCTAGACATTATCAAAAAATTACAAGCCATACTAAGAAAAATGAAGAGATGGACCAGCCAAAGGAACAAACCAAATATCCTGATGAGATTCAGGATTTAAAACAACTAATAAATGATAATCGCATTCAAAGATTTGAAGGAAAATATGATTAAAGAGATAAAGGATATTAAGAAGAGACTGGGTGAACATAAAGGAAAATCTGAAAGCCTCCAAAGAAAAGTAACAGAGCTTATGGAAATGAAAGACACAATGGATGAGATTAAAAGAATATTAAAGGCACATAACAGCATGATTTGAATTGCTCAAAGACCGAATTAGTGATTTTGAGGACAGAACATTGAAGCTGAAAAGGACATGAGAACAGAAAGAGAAAAGAATGAAAAAAAATTGAACAAGGTCTCAGGGAATTGAATGACAATGTGAAACACACAAACGTGTGTTATAGGTGTTGCAGGAGGAGATGAGAATGGAAAAGGGACAGAAAAAATATTTGAGAAAATAATGACCAAAAACTTTCCAACTCTTATAAAAGACATAAATATCAATATCCAAGAAGGACAATGCACACCAAACAGAAGAAATCTGAATAGGCCTACTCTGAGACACTTACTATTCAAAATGACAACTACCAGAGATAAAGGGAGGATACTGAAAGCAGCAAGAGAAAAGCAATGCATCACATATAAGGAAATCTCAATAAGACTAAGTGTCAATCTCTCATCAGAACCCATGGAGGTGAGAAGAAAGCGGTATGATGTATTTAAGGTACTGAAAGAGAAAAACTGCCAGCTAAGAATTCTTTATCTGGCAAAACTGTCCTTCAAAAGTGAGGGTAATTTCAGAGTCTTCACAGACAAAATCTGAGAAAATATGTTACCAAAAGACAGATTTACAAGAGATACTAAAGGGAGTGCTATGGCCTGAAATGAAAAAACAAGGGTGAGAGACTTGGAGAAGAGTGTAGAAATGAAAGCTATTAGTAGGGGTAAACTACAGGGTAAAAAGACAGACAATAGTAGGATATGACAGTGGAAAGCCAAAGGATAAAATGGATGAAGTAAGTAATGCCTTTACAGTAATAACATTGAATGTTAATGGCATGTACTTCCAATCAAAAGACATAGAATGACACAATGGATAAAAAAATAAGAGCCATCTATATGCTATCTACAAGAAACTCACCTCAAACATAGTACACTATCAGCTTGAAAGCGAAAGGTTGGGAAAAGATATTCCAGGCAGATAGTAACCAATACAGATATGGAGTAGTGATACTAATATCTTACAAAACAGATTTTAAATTCAAAACTTTTATAAGAGATGAAGGTCATTATATGTTAATAAAAGAGGCAATTCACCAAGAAGAAATAACTATAATAAATATTTATGTACCTAACCTGGGTGCACCAAGATACACATGAAGCACACACTGGCAAAACTAAAGGGAGAAATAGACTTCTCTACAATAATAGTTGGAGACTTCAATACACCACTCTCAGCATTGGATAGAACATCTGGACAGAGGATAAATAAGGAAACAGAGTGTTGAATAATATGATAGATGAATTAGATGGAATAGACATTAGCATTACGCTCCAAAACAGCAAGATATACATTTTTCTTTTTCATATAATTCTTTTTTTTTTTTTAATTTTTAAAGAAGCTTTAGATTACATAAATGTTACATAAAAAATATAAAGGGTTCCCATATGCCCCACTTCCTCCCCTTCCCACACTTTCCCACATTAACAACACCCTTCATTAGTGTGGCACATTTGTTACAATTGATGAACCCATATTGAAACATTGCTACTAACCATGGACTACAGTTTACATTATAGTTTATACTTTGCCCCGCACAATTTTGTAAGTTATGACAAAACATACAATGGCTTGTATCCATCACTGTAATGTCATGCAGGACAAATCCAATGTCCTGAAAATGCCCCCATATTACACCTATTCTTCCCTCTCCCATCCCTCAGAACCTCTGGTGTCCACTGCCTTTACATCAATGATAAGAGTTCTTTCATTGCTAGAATAATAAGTCTATAGTAGAATACTACTTTAGTCCATTGTTCATTCCCCAGTCTTGGGGATTTTGGTGATGCCCACTCTGCTTCTAATTGAGAGAGGGCTTAGAACCCATGGGGCAGATGAATGGAGCTATCTTGCTTGCAGTTGCAGACACTCTGTGTTCCTTAGGATGGGTGTTGTCCATCATCATGTCCTTTCTAGTTGTCCTGGATGAGTCCAGTGAACTGGAGAGTAGGTATTATAACTCTGCTGAGATTCAGGGCTTAACTGGCATATGGATTGACCAAAGATTTAAGTCTCTTGGACATATATTTATCAAGTATAATGCTAATTATGGGTTCAAATAAAAGGGGCAGAAGAGCCATGTGTAGAGAACCTATAAATGAGTCTAACTCTGTTACACTGGGGAGCATAAATTCCAAAGTAAGGCCCACTGACAGGGTGCTGCATTCCTGAGCTGTCTGCCCTGCTTATAGTTTCTGGATAACTTTAGACCCCTCAGGAGCTCTGCTATTTGAGGCACTGTTTACTGTGGCAGTCAATGAGATCCTGCTGAGACTTGCATAAGCGTAACCTCTGAAATGACCTCCCAACTCACTTTGAAATCTCTTAGCCATAAAAACTCATTTGTATTTACCATTTCCCCCTTTTGATGAAGGTCTTTTTCCAGATATATTGCTAGTTGGTGCTTGGTAATAATCCCTCGGTGCCAGGGAAGCTCATCCCTGGGAGTCATGTCACATGCCGGGGGAATTTAGTATGTCTATATGCTGAGTTTGGCTTAGAGAGAGGCCCTTGAACACTTGAGCATATTCATATGTCTTAGAGGCATGCCCTGGGTGAACCTCTTCCCATATGTCCCCACATCACTGACACCAAACACCAGTGATCTTCCCCCACCACTGCTGTGACCCTTCTGTGATCTAAAACCTCTCCAAAAATGAAGCCAATCAAATAACTGAATAAAATTTACAAAAAAAAATGAAATGATAATTTAAAAAAAACAACCAATATAATACAAAATTTAAATAATTTGAAATAATATAAAAATTAAAAAAATTTAGACATTGTGTCTTTCATGACTGTAATTTCTGTTGTCTTATATGTAGAGTGACATTTTCTTCCTTATATTCCCCCCAGTGTCTTATTTTTTTCACTTTCCCTTCAAAGGAGCTTTAGGATACAGAAAAGTCATATGGAGAATACAGGTTATTTCCATTTGTTGGGACACAAAACGGGTCTCAATAAATTTTAAAAGATAAAAATTATACAAAGCATATTCTCTGATCATAATGGAATGAAGCTGGAAATCAATAATGGACAGAAAAAGGGAAAATTCACAAATATATGGAGATTATACAACACACTTTAAAATAATCAATGGATCAATGAAGAAATTGCAAGAGAAATCAGTAAATATCTTGAGACGAATGAAAACAAGAACACAGCATATAAAAACCTATGGGATACAGCAAAGGCAGTACTGAGAGAGAAATTTATACCCTCAATGCTTACATTGAAAAAGAAGAAAGAGCTAAAATCAAAGACCTAATTACACACCTGGAGGAACTAGAAAAAGAACAGCAAACTAATCCCAAACCAAGTAGAAGGAAAGAAATAATAAAGATCGGAGCAGAAGTAAATGAAATTGAGAACAAAAAACAATAGAGAGAATCAACAATACCAAAGTTGATTCCTTGAGAACGTCAACAGAATCGACAAACCCTTAGCTAGACTGACAAAGGAAAAAAGAGAGAAGACGCAAATAAATAAAATCAGAAAAGAGAGGGGAGACATTACCTCTGACCCCACAGAAATAAGAGAGATCATCAGAGGATACTATGAACAATTGTATGCCAAAAGACTAGACAATGTATATAAAATAGACAAATTTCTAGAAACACACAAACAACCTACACTGACCCTAGAAGAAAGAGAAGACCTCAACACACCAATCACAAGTAAAGATATTGAAACAGTCATCACAAATCTCCCAAAGGACCAGATGGCTTCACAGGTGAATTCTACTAAACATTCAAAGATGATCTAATATCAATCTTGCTCAAGCTCTTCAAAATAAAATTGAACAAGAAAGAGATCAGGAGCAAGACAAGGATGCTCACTGTCACCATTGTTATTCAATATTGTGCTAGAAGTTCTAACTAGAACAGTTAGGCAAGAAAAAGAAATAAAAGGCACCCAAATAGCAAAGGAAGAAGGAAAACATTCGCTATTCGCTGATGATATGATCCTATATGTAGAAAATCTGAAAAATCCACAACAAAGCTACTAGGACTAATAGATGAGTTCAGCAAAGTTGTGGGATACAAGATTAATATGGAAAAATCAATAGCGTTTCTACACAACTGATGAGCAATCTGAGGAGGAAATCAGAAAAAAAATTCCATTTATAATAGCTACTGAAAGAATCAAATATTTAAGAATAAACTTAACCAAGGACATAGAGGACCAGTATTCAGAAAACTACAAAACATTGCTAAAAGAAGACCTAAATAAATGCATGGACATTCCATGTTCATGGTTTGGAAGACTAAATATTGTTAAGATGTCAATTCTACCCAAACTGATTTACAGATTCAATGCAATCCCAATAAAATGGTAAAGGATTCAATGCAATCCTTTACCATTTCTTTTTTGAAGATATGGTAAAGTCAATTATCAAATTTATTTGGAAGGGTAAGGGACCCAGGATAGCCAAAAATATCTGAATGAAGTTGGAGGGCCCTCACTTCCTGACTTTAAAGCATATACTTAGCTACAGCAGTGAAAACAGCATGGTACTGGCATAAAGATAGACACTTTGACCAGCGGAACTGAATTGAGAATTCGGAAATAGATCCTCACATCTATGGTGAAGTGATTTTTGACAAGGCTGTCATTGCTGGGCCAGGACAGTCTAGTCAACAAATGGTGCTGGGAGAACTGTATATCCATATCCAAAAGAAAGAAAGAGGACCCCTATCTCACACCTTATACAAAAATTAACTCAAAATGGAACAAGGAACTAAATATAAAGGTGACAACCATAAAACTCCTAGAAGAAAAGATAGGGAAACATCTTCAAGATCTTGTGGTAGGCGGTAGGTTTCGTAAACTTTACACCAAAAGCATGAGCATCAAAAATAAATAAATAAATTAAATAAATAAATAAATAAATGGGGCCTCTCAAAATTAAGCACTTTTGTTCTTTAAAAGACTTTGTCAAGAAAGTAAAAAGGCAGCCTACTCAACGGGAGAAAATATTTGGAAACCACATTTCAAACAAGGGTTTGATATCCATGTTATATAAAGAGATCACACAACTCAGTGATAAAAAGACAAGCAACCCAAATGAAAAATGGTTAAAAGACTTGAATAGACATTTCTCCAAAGAGGAAATACAAATGGCTAAAATGCACATGAAAATAATGTTCAACATCACTAGCTATTAGGGGAATGCAGCTCAAAACTGCAATGAGATACAATTTCACGCCTTATGGAATGGCCATTATTTAAAACAAACAAACAAACAGAAAACTACAAGTGCTGCAGAGGATGTGAAGAAATAGGAACACTCCTTCACTGTTGGTGGGAAAGTAGAATGGTGCAGCCTCTGTGGAAGACAGTTTGGCAGTACCTCAATAAGCTGATTATAGAACTGCCATATGAACCAGCAATCCCATTACTAAGAATATATTAAGAGTAACTGAAATCAAGGACACAAACTGTATTAGTCAGCCAAAGGGGTGCTGATTCAAAATACCAGGAATCTGTTGGAATTTGCAAAAGGGTATTTATTTGGGGTAGGAGCTTACAGTTACCAGGCCATGAAGCATAAGTTACTTCCTTCACCAAAGTCTATGCCACGTATTGGAGCAAGATGGCTGCCAGGGTTCAGGCTTCCTGGGTTCCTCTCTTCCGGGGGCTTGTCTCTTTCAGCGCTCAGGCTTGCGCCACTCCACAAGGCCAGCTGTAGACTATCAGGAGAACGGCTAGTCTCTTTTCCCCAGGGCCTTCTCTCTTTCCTCATGACGAAGCTCCTCTGTGTGCTTACTTCCTCAGGCTCCAGCATTAAAACTCAGCATCGGAACTCCAACACAAAGCTCCAACAACATTCCTCTACTTTACCATGTAGTTTTATATCTGAGTCCCCGCCCACCAAAGGGCAGGGACTCAACATCCTACTGGCATGGCCCAATCAAAGCCCTAATCATAACTTAATCATGCCCAGAGAAACAGACCAGTTTATAAGCATAATCCAATATCTATTTTTGGAACACATAACTATATCAAACTGCTACACAAACTAACATTTGCACACCGATGTTTATAACAGCATTATCCATAATTGCTAAAATATGGAACCCGCCCAATTGTCCATCAACCGATGAATGGATAAAGAAAATGTTGTATATATGTACAATGGAATACTATTCAGCTCTAAGAAAAAATGAAATCGGGATGCATGTGACAACATGGATGAAGTTTGAGGACATTATGTTGAACGAAATAAACCAGACACCAAAGGACAAATATTGTATGCTCTTATAAATATTAGCTAAATATGATGAGTAAATTCATGGAGGTAAACTCTAGAGTATGGGTTACTAGGAGATAGAATGTAGGTTGAGAATGGGTGATTATGCTTAGTGTATGTAGAATTTTAAGTAAGGGTCATTGTAAAAGTGTGGAAATAAATAGAGTTAATGGTAACACATTATAGTGTGTATAACACTGCTGATTTATAAATGTATTTGTGGCTGAAAGGGGTAGTCTGGACATAAATGTCAACTGAAAGGAAGCTAGAGACTAATCTAGTAACTGTATAACATAGTGATTTCAGTGGTGGATGAAGATTGTGGTTAATAGTATAAATACAAGAACGTTCTTTTACAAAGTGTTAAGAATATGGTGATAAATGGGAAACTTACAACTAATATAACTTATGGACCATAGTTAATGGTAATATTGTAATATTTTTGCAGCAATGACAGAGAAGATATATCAATTCTAAGGGACAACAAGAGGGGGGAATAAGAAGGTATGGGGGTTTTCCTTTTGGAGTAATGAAAACATTCTAAAATTGACTGAGGTGATGACAGCACAACTCTGTGATGAAAATGAGAGCCACTGAGTGTACACTTTGGCTTGCATAAAGCATGGGACTTGTATAACACATGGAATCCACTGGTGGAAGAGGAACTGTGGTAAACAGCACTAATATGAGAATATTCTCTTATGAAATATAACAAATATATAATACTAATACAGGGTGTTAACAATTGGATGGGTTAGGGGAAAATACAGAGATACGGGCTATAGTTAGTAATATTTTGATGATGCTCTTTCATAGTTTGTAACAAATATTTCATAACAATGCAAGGTGTTGGTGGTGGGTGTTGTATGGGAGCCCTGTATGATGATATGCATATTTGTTTTTTAAGTTCACAACTTTTATTATACATTTATTGTTTATGTATGTTCATGTATGAATGATATACTTCAATAAAATTTTATAAAAAAGGGAATTATTGAGATGAATGCTTATTGGGAAAATATTTCCTAACATAATTTTTGTTATTCCAATGAAGAATAACATAAGAATCTGGCCTTAGACTGGTGAAAAGCTGGCATGGTGAATAATGTATACAGAAGTACTTTGTACAATTTAGGAGGATCATATGTATAGTAAAGGAAATGCAGATTTAAGTACTCTTATTTTAAAAGTCTACATCAATTAGCCTATACAGTATTGTGGTATGTGTACATACGCAATAAAAGTTTTTACAATTATTTGTGTTTGCACATTCACAGCCTTAACCTGCTCATTAAGGAAAATTTTGACAGAGGAGCAGGTGTGGGAAATTTACTCCTTTAAGAAACTGTATGTGTAGGGAGGGGGATAGAGGTGAAAAGAGAAGGGAGAGGGTCAAGAATATGTGAACATTGGGAGGGTGTCAGGGAAAGTTCTTAAGAGCAAGTAGAGAGAAGGGGTAGAGAGAAAGATCTGAGGTTTTAAGAAGTGTTTCTCTGGATTACGGGTTCTCCTAAATGATCTTCACAAAAAAGGGTTGTAATTACTTTTTGATATCATTGATAGCAAAGTAATTAAGAGAACAGGCTCTGCTTGAGTACATATTCTAACTCTTTCACTTATTGCCAGTATGACATTGGGCAAGAGGTAATATAGCCATTCTATACCTCAGTTTTCTCACCTTTAAATGAGGAGTAGGACTGTTATGCCCATCCACTGCACAACTATACCCTTCCACCTTATTATAGATTTTGCCCATATGGACATTGACTTACAAAGTTCTTCTCCCTTTCTGTCTCCTGTAAACCTATCTTCCAGACTCTAGCTCTATGAGCCTGCTCAGTTTGCTTAATTCATATCAGTGAGGTCATGTAATATTTGTCCTTTAGTGCCTGGCTTTCTTCACTCAACATAAGGTCTTCAAGATTCATCCATGTTATCCCATGTGTTAACACTGCATTTCTTCTTACAGCTGAGTAATATTCCATTGTATTTATGTACCACATTTTGTTTATCCATTCATCTGTTGATAGATGTTGTTTCTATACAGGTTGTTTCCAACTTTTGGCAATAGTGAATTTTGCCACTATGAACATTGGTGTGCATATGTCTGTTCATGTCCCTGCTTTCAATTCTTGGTATATACCCAGCAGTGGGTTTGCTGGATCATATGGCAGTTCTACAGTTAGCTTCCTGAGGAACCGGCAAACTGTCCTCTACAATGGCTGTACCATTCTACATTCCCACCAGCAATGGATAAGAGTTCCTATTCCTCCACATCCTCTCCAACACTTGTAGTCGTCTATTTTTTCAATAGCCGCCAGTCTAATGGGTGTAAGATGACATCTCATTGTGGTTTTGATTTGCATTTCCCTAATAGCTAGTGATGTTGAGTATCTTTCCATGTGCTATTGGGTTGGGCGGTGCTGCTCTGTGAGGGGGGTAGGATGAGAAGGGTGGATTAGACTGTCTATGGAACTAGGGCGAGGGTTGGGGCAGGGAGCAGGTAAACTCTGGGGTTTGTGGGTATGTGGTTGAAACTACAATGTAGGGAATATTCTTTTGGTAAATATGGCAGGGGAGGGTTTAAGGTGATGGATGTGGGGGACACGCGGGACAGGTTGTACCTGGGGCAGGCTTCTAGGGAGAGAGTAGCATTCATTTTGTCATACTGTGTTACATCAGGGGGTGGAGACTCACATAATGAGCGGGAAGGTGTTGGACTCCCATACTGGGGAGTCCTGATATGATCTCAAATAGAGGGGCGGGAGTCTCTTGAGAACATAGGCAGTGCCTAATAGGGAAGGACAGGCCAGTATATCAAGCCCTCAATGATGTTGCAAGTAACTATGAATTTGGTCCTTCAATGAGTTAATCTTGGTGGTAACCATGGGTCCTGAGGGGAGAGGGAAGGAAAAATAGAATAGATAGGACACCGGGCATTTTGGGGGTGATGGAATTGTTCTGCATGATCCTGCAAGGGTGGATATGGACTACGTCAAACTTCATCAAAATCTATAAAACTGTATGGTCCAAAATGTAAACCATGATGTAAATCATTGACCATGATTAGTAGCAATGTTTCAATATTGTTACATCAATTGTAACAAATATACCATCTACATGTAAAATGTTATTAATAGGGGAAAGGAGAAAAGGGAGAGGACATTGGGTATATGGGAATCACCTATATTCTGCACATGACTTTTCTGTAACCTAAAGCTTCTTTGAAGACAACATGGAAAAAAAAAAACACTGGGTGAATAAATGGAAGCAAATGTCACTGTACATACAAGACAACAGATCATACAGTGATGAAAGACATAATGTTAAAAAAAATTTTTTAATTTTATTTTTTAGTTTTTTATGTCAAACTTCATAAAAATGTTTGTATTTTATTCGTTATTTTTAAAACCATCATTATTATATCATTTTCCGATTAATTGTATTCAGTTATTTTGTTGGCTTCAATTTTGAAGAAGTTTTGGATCACAGAAAGGTTACAACTGTGGCAGGGTAGGATCATTGGTGCGAGGTGTCGAGATGGGGGATGCATGGGAGGAGGGTTCACCTGGGGCATACCTATAAGGCATATGAATGTGTTCAAGTGTTCATAGAGCATTGTCACAGTGGATGGAGAGCCACACAATAACCAAAGAAATATCAAATTCCCATCCTGCCACATTCTCTAATGTGACAGCAAGAATCCCCTGAGTACAGGGCAGTGACTAGTAAAGGAAGATGGACCATTGACGGGGCCTTCACTGTGATGACTGTACTTATGAATCTTTTGAAATTGAAACTTAGCATAGTATTATAGGGTGCCTAAGCGTTACCTCCTGAGAGCCTCCTTGTTGCTCAAATGTGGCCTCTCTCTAAGTCAAAACTCAGCATATAAATACATCACCTTCCCCCCCAGTGTGGGACATGACTCCTGGGGATGAGCCTCCCTGGCACTGAGGGATTACTACCAAGCACCAACTAGCAATGCAACTGGAAAAAGACCATGACCAAAAGGGGGAAAGGGTAAAGACAAATGAGTTTATATGGCTAAGAGACTTCAAAGTGAGTTGGGAGGTCATTTCAGAGGTTACACTTAAGCACATCTCAGCAGGAACTCATTGACTGCCAAAGTAAATAGTACCTCAAATATTGGGGCTCCTGAGGGCTCTGGAGACATCCAGATACTATAGGCAGGGCAGACAGCTCAGGAGTTTGGCAGCCTGCCAGTGGGCCCCAGTGTGATAGAGTTGGACTCAGTTGTGTTTTCCCTACACATGGCTCTGCTGCCCCTCTATTTGAACCTGTAGTTAGTACTAGAGTCGATAGTTGTATGTCCAAGAGACTTAAATCTTTGGGCTGTCCATGTCTCGGTTGGGCTCTGAATCTTAACAGACTTGCAACACCTACTCTCTAGTTCATTGGACTCACCCAGGACAGCTAACAAGGAGATGATGACTAAGAATGACCATCTCAAGGAACAGAGAGTCTGCAACTCCAAGCAAGAAAGTCCCATCCATCTGCCCCATGGGATCTAAGCCCCCTCTCAATTAGAGGTAGAGTAGGCATCACCATCACAGAATCCTCAGGACAGGGGAATGGATGATGGACTAGAGTAGACGTAACAGTTGTTCTACTGTAGACTTGTTGTTATCCTAGTGATGGAAGAACTTTTATGATGGATGTGGAGTCAGTGACCACTGGAGGTTCTGAGTGGAGGGAGAGGGAAAAATAGGTGTAATTTGGGGGCATTTTCAGGACTTGGGAATTATCCTGAATGACATTGTAATGACAGATACAGGCCATTGTATATCTTGTAATAACTTGCAAGAATGTGTGGGAGAGAGCGTGAACTACAATGTAAACTATAATCATTGCTTCGTGGCAATGCTCCAAGATGTGTTCATCATTTGTGGCAAATGTACCGCACTAATGAAGGATGTTGTTGATGTGGGAAAATGTGGGAGGGCTAGGGAGCAGGGCATATGGGAATCACCTATATTTTTTGTGTAACATTTATGTAACCGAAGTTTCTTTTTAAAAAAGAAAATAAAAGTATATTTAAAAAAGCAAAACAAAGCAGGAATCAAAAAAATAAAATAAAATCAGGAGAGGATTAGTTGTGTTTCCTACCTCAGAGAGATATTGTGAGGATTGAATAAGTTAATACATGTTAAGCACTCAGAAAAATGCCTGGAAAATAAAAATTGCTCAATAATTTTAGCTATTTATTATCATTATTATCACTACTATTATTTTTCTATTTGGACTGTCTTTTAATGTAAAACTTTTGCCAATATTGAGTCATATGCATTCCATCTTATATTTATATTATACATATAAATAATATATAATGGATACCTATACATAAACATTTATATATGCAAATATACATATTTAAAATGTGCTTGACAGAATTCAAGAATATCTGCCTTCAATGGAAGTACAATGCCCTCAGAATATAGTTTTAAAACATCTATTTAAAGCGTATCTTAAACATTTTATTGATTAACATATGGCCTGATTTGGATTTTCTTAAACTTAAAATTTGTAAGAAAGCAAGGCACAGTAACTCTGAAGCAAAAGTGCCTAAACTTTGGGTTGTTTTGGTATTTGCTTCTCTTAGTCATGGATTTAAGATAAAGGCAATTTCAAGATAGGGTACTCAAATTCATTTTGATCAGTGTTCCTGACCTTTTTGGCTTTTCTGAGCACCCAGGGAGACTTTTAGGGGAAAGAATTGGTAGCTTTGAGTGATTGGTGGTAGAAGCATGTTGATGAGGATTAGAATAGATGTGCCATAGCACTGCCGATTATCTGCATGGGGAGCATCTACTGGGGTATAAAGATGCAGCAAAATCTGGTCATTCAGCCACTGATGTTTGATGTTGTTGAAGCATAGACCTTATTAGAGTGCTCTGGATAAGCTGTCAACCAAGCGCTGAGAGTCCAAAGCAAATTCACCAGGTGTCTTTGTCGTGAAGAGCAGTTGTGGCCTTCATCCTCTCCCTACTGCCGGGGGGAGTAGCCGCCAGCCCAAAAACTTTGCTCTCCTTCCCCTTTGTGAGTCCCTGGTTTGTGCAGAGAAGCTCAGATCTCAAGATAGCCCCTACTCATCTGTGGCCCTTGCTGGTCTCTTTTAGCTCTCTTTCCTTCTTCCTTCCACTGCCAACACAACTTCATGGTACAGATAGCATTTTGACCCTGAGAGGTATGGGAAGACTCTGGAACTTGAAGGAAAGTGGAAACAACAGAAACCACATTCCTTTCACACAGCTCTTTTTTCTCCTCTTGCTTCTGAATCTGGGTGACTAGACTAAGACTTTACGACTTCCCATGTTAGTAGCCCCAAATAAGAATTCGTTGTCCTATGAAAGATGCTGCTTGGCTAAAATACTTGCTTCCTTTACTTCTTGTGGTGGATATAAAATTATGAAATGACATGTATCAATATGTGTTGCTTCATCTATATAGTCTAATATGTATTCCATCTAACTCCATGCCTATCTTTCTTATGTTCGCTACTTTCAGTATATTTTCCTTCTAATAGTTGAAGACATGCTAAGCGGAGATGAGAAGGGGTCAGGGGACAGTTGTGTTCCAGTTGTGATGGTAGTCACTTTAACTGTGTTATCTCATTTAATACTCAAAAATACCTTGCAAAAATAAGCATGATTATCCCCACTTTACAAAGACAACTACTGAGGCTTAGAAAGTCCCAGTACACTTGCCCAAGACTTTTGTTTTGTGAATGGTTGAGCCAGAATCGACACTCAGGTTCATATTTCCCATACCCCTGCTTTTTTGCCCTACAGCCTAGTAATATTAATTTATTTCTCTTTTCACATATGATGCCAGCATAGTATATATTCTCAACGACATCATGCTTCATCCTAGATTTTAATAATAAAATATATTTTTGTTCATTCTCACTTTTGGTAAGTCACTTTTACAACAGGAAAAGACTACTTAGTTGCATATTATGCTGGATGGGAATTTATTTAGAAATAGCAGAGAAGGTATCCTGAAGCTTTCTTAGGCATATGTCTAATTTCTAACTCCCTGAGGATAATTGGATCATTCATGTCAGAGATTCTATTAATAGGCTCAATTAGACCTAATCAAAGGCTTTTCAGGGGAGAATCCTGATAGGCCTTGCCAATCAGGGGCCAGAATCCCTGCGCAGAACGCAGTGTCCCCTTACCCTGAACCAGAAGAGAAAACCCTTACCCAAGACAGGGATCCGTGATTCTTAAAAGGCTATTTCCAGGAGGTTCACAAAATCTGGGGGACAATAGCCTGGGCTTTGAGCTGGGAGCTCAAAGGTGTCTTCTCTTAGTCATGGATTTAAGATGACAGCAATTTCAAGATAGGGTACTCAAATTCATTTTGAGAAATGGCCTTTGCCCCCTTTTAAAATGCAGATGCTGCACATCTGGTTAACAAAAATAAGATGAATTGTACAGTGGGTCAGGGCGCCTGAGACCATTTAAGCCTCAAGAAAACAAGCAGGATTTATTCTGGTCTTAGCTATTATTTATTCATAAGCCTTGATGGTGAACCTTCTTTGCTAGAAGTGTAGATTGGAGAATGGAACCCCTAAAGGACTTTGACTTCTCTTGACATGGTTCCAAGATGACAATTTTTATTTTGGCTCATGTATTTTCAGGAGCTCCAGACATCATTGAGGAACAGTATGTGATGGAATGTAAAGCAAATAATTTAAAGTCAGAGGACCTAGGCTTAATTTTTCCATTTATTACCTGTGCTCTTTAACTAATATGAATCTATTTCTTCATCTGTCAAACAAGGAGAATATTAAACTTAAAAGGTTGTTGGGAGACTCATAGGGATGATACATGTACCAGTGCTTTGTAAGTTATAATTGCCATATAAATGACTCTGCCCAAATTCCAAGTTTTTTCATTCTCAATAAAAGAATAAGAAATATTCTTGTTTCTGCATTGTTATTCAAGAATATTTATATGACTATTCTAATGTGTTTTTTTGTGCTTCTAAGCTATTCACAACTGTTTAAGTAAAAGATGAGATAAAGAATAAACAATAACTTTTAGTATTGGTTACATTTTTATACTGTCATTGGTTTATGTTTCAAGACACATCACATCCAACATATATACTCTTGTCTATTTGTACTGGGCACTGTGGCTCATTCACAGCCTAGCTGCTCCTCTGCTTTAAAGTCTTTGTCTTTTCACTCTCAGTAGACTTTTTATTTCTCTCATTTTAACTAGGCAGTTGAACTATCTCTCCAAATAACATTTCCATTACTCAACATTTGGGAAAGTTTAAAAATTGATAATGTGTTTCTCAGAAATGAAGAGGTTTGTGCTTTTTCTCTTAAGTTCATCAACTGGCTCAGGGAATCTACAATTGTGAAATAATTCCAGAGTCTTGCTTTGTGGCTATAGCCATAGCGTTGGTGAATTCTCCACCTGTCCCTCCCTCACTCTCTTCTTCCCTTTCTCATTGTTACTCCTTTCATCTTCTGCTTCTCTTTTTATCTGTTCTTTTTTCTTTCTATAAACCCCTGCTCTTTTCTCCCTTTATCTTAATACCATAATGAAAGGTCTTCAAAGACCTAGTTTCAAAAAAAAAAAAAATCCCTGGAGAGGGCCAATTAAATACATGAAAATGGTTTGTGTGGAAAGATTAGAGCCTTGAATTCTCAGGTAGAGTGTGCAAGCTGGGAGGCATTTTGCAGCTCCTTCTTGTCCAGTTCTTTCCTTTCTCTTTCTCAGCAGATTGTCAGAATGGATAAGGATCTCATTCCACACCAGGCCTTGGAGGAGATTCCTTCTGCAGCTCTTTCTGTAAGGTGGCCTCTTTCAGAGGAGAGAGAGTCTTTAGCCGTCTCTTGGCAAATTTTGAGAGAACATGTTTTTTCTCTCTCTGAGTTAGGGTTTCAATGTGGCCTAAGAGCCAGTTCTCTAATTGCATCCACGCGTTTGGAAAGAGAGGGACAAAAGCATGGCCACTGGTCTGAAGAGAGGAAATCCAAATGTGCCCGGATGCTGCAGGCTTAGGATTTGTGATATTACGATTGTGGAGTAGAATGCAATTTAAACGCATGAAATGCTTTAGCAGACAAATGAAAGCTTGAACCAAGTTTAAGTGATCTGAGAGGAAGTTGCTTTTTAAGTCCCTTGAGGTGGATCAGGAGCAACTATTTAACAAACCATCAGGCCACGTGCACAAGGCTTTTTTGTGTGATGAGTTTGTGTTCCGTGTGCAGGCACTTTGAATTTGCCTGTCTTAATGAAGTTAATGATATATGTTTATTTTAATTGGCACACTTAGTGGGAACAGGCTCACAGGTCAACTGAAATCAAGACATGGGAGGGGCATTTTTGGTCATTATTTTTAAATGATGAGGTTTTGAGCTTGATTCCCTCTTCCCTGGAGGGGGCTGGGTCATGGGAAGGGGGCTTAGGAGAGGAACCTAGCTTGAGGCAGGTTATCCCTGCAGTAAGTGCTCACTTCTTTGTCATTCAGAAATTGCATTCTGGAAGGGGAGTCCTAAATCCTTCCAGTTTTAGGCTTGCCCTAGAAGAGTGGCCTAAGGAGGCTAAAGGAACAGGCTCGGGCTTTATGCCGAAGCCACATCTGTTCACTAAACGGCGTCCTTCCCTCAGTCCTCCTCTGGCTGCCTCTCCCCCGTCAGGAGGCAGCAGTTCTGATACGTTGTGGGAGAGTGATGCCTTTTGAATCTGACAAGCATCTCTGTCTGGATAACACTGAGGCGAAGATTTAACCTTCCTTTTATGTCATTGAACATTTAGGAAACACCGAAGAACAAAGCCTGCTCCTCACACAAAGGTTATTTTTCCCCCTGGAGCATTCTTTCTCTGAGTGGTACTGTGGGCTGGAAAATTTTCAAGGGTTCATGACACGCTGAGAGCCTTTCTTTCTCAGACAAGAAGCACAATACTAATGCAGTGGCAGAAAGGAGAGGGGGAGGAGGAGCCGTGGCCGCTCTCCCTGATAGCAAATTCTTCTCTCTCACTCTCTCCTGAAAAGATTGAACCACACACCAAACCTTTGTTCTCGCCATTGTGCCTTCTTCCTCTGCGCAGGCACTTGTTAGATGGGAAATAATTGAGGTTGAAAATGAAATAAGTTAGTAAAGCTGATAGATTTCTCCCATTCTCCCTGCCTCTCTCAGCCGAATTTCTCTTCTCACTAAGGAGTGGAGAGGAACCCGCAGGGTGCTACAGGCTGAGGGAGCCCAGAAAAGGCCAAACATTGGGAACAGGGAGGAGGGAGGACAAAGCTTTTTGTTTTGTTTTGTTTTTCTCTTTTCTAACTCAATTCTTTTGAGATACGATGTTCAAGACCAGGTTGGGGCCATTTAAATACTACACATTAAAAATCGTTGAGGGGAGCGGGTGTAGCTCAGCGGTCCAGTGCCTGCTTGGCATATACGAGGTCCTGGGTTCAATCCCCAGTACCTCTTTAAAAAAAAAATTGTTGAGTCATCCATGTACGCAACCAAAGCTAATGTATTCTCTGCATTAGAGTTGGATATTTCCATACTCAGAGACACTCAGAGGTGTTATAAAGGGGTGCTCCTGCTGGTGCAGGGGCCTGCTGTAATGAGGTAGAAACATGGGAAAGAAGAGGTCCTCGGTAAGGACCTAATGTCTTTGGCTGATTTCAGGGTGTTCTTCTAGAATCATCTCATTCACACACCAAGTGTGAGGGTTTCCATATACAAAGGGTCTAGATCCTCCTCTAGACCTGGCACTGGGCTTTCTTTTCCTGACCCTGAGAGCACATTTCCTTCAATGATCCTGGGCCTTGATTACCCCTGCGAGCCTGCGGAGCACTCTGATTTCTGTGGGCCCTAAGCTCTTCCTGACAGATGCCTGGTGTCCCAGGAACTGAATGAAGGGAGAGGAATCTGAGGTTAGTCTGGAGGAAGTTTTTCTAAAGCCATAGTCTCACCTACTTGAACACTTCATTTTAAAAGAAACATGAAAGAGAAATCAAATCAGTTTGCATCAAGGTGTGCTTTCCCCTATTACCACTGAAGCTGCTCCCGGGTGGTTGAAGGAGCTGGGGCATGTGCGTGTCTTTGCATGTGCATGTGTGTTTGTGAGGGGTGATGGGCATAGATGCAGAGGGCTATTTATAGAGTGAAATTCAAGGTTAGGGTAGCTTTAATCCTGCCATTCTTGCTAGTAGGGAGTTTAGAAGAGTCAAGTCCATCCACTGATGGAATTGGTGAATGCTGGATGGTAACAGTATGGCAGGCCTCATCCCACAGGGTAGGCAGCCCTTCTAGTCCTAATTTTCTAAGTGTTTTTATCAAGAAGCCATTTGGAGTATGTCAAATTCCTTTTCTGTATCAACTGAGATGATCACGTGTTTTTTCCCATCATATTTTAATATGATCTATTGCATTAATTGATTTTCTTATGTTGAACCACCATTGCATACCTGGAATAAATCTCACTTGATCATGGTGTATAATTCTTTTAATGTGCTATTGGATTCTGTTTGTTAGTAATTTTTTTGAGAATTTTGCATCTATATTCATAAGAGATATTGGTCTGTAATGTTCTTTTCCTGTGGTAACTTTATCTGGCTTTGATATGAGACTGATGTTGGCCTCCTGGGATGGATTAGGGAGTGTTCCCTCTTCTTCAATTTTTGGAAGAGATGGAGCAGGATTGGGGTTAATTTTTCTTGGAATGTTTGGTAAAATTCTCCTGTGAAGCCAACTGGTCCTGGGCTTTTCTTTATTGGAGGGTTTGTTTAGTGATTTAATCACTTTACTAGTTATTCTTCTGCTGAGATCTTCTATTTCTTTTTGAGTCAGTATAGTTCATTTGTGTGTTTCTAGGAATTTGTCCAATTCATCTAGGTTATCTAATTTGTGGGCACATAGTTACTAGTATCTTCTTATAGTTTTTTAATATTTTGGTAGAATCAGTAATATTTGTCCCTTTTCATTTCTGTTTTTCATTATCTGTGTCCTCTTTCTTTTTTTCTTTAAGTCTAGCTAAAGGATTGTCAATTTTATTTATCTTTTCAAATAACAGACTTTTGGTTTGTTGAGTCTTTCTATTGTTTTTTAATTTTTTATTCACTATTTCATTTATCTCTGCTATAATCTGCCTTTCTGCTTGCTTTGGATTTAGTTTGCTTTTCTTTTTCTTCTTTCTTCCATTTTTGGGATTAGGGCTCTGATTTGAAATCGTTCTTCTTTTTTTAATTTAAGCATTTAGAGCTATAAATTTCCTTCTTAGCACTGCCTTTGTTGCATCCCATAAGTTTTAGTATGTTGTATTTTCATTTTCATTTGCTTCAAGATATTTCCTAATTTCTCTTGTGATTAGTTCTTTAACCCATTTGTTGTTTAAGAGTATGTTGTTTAACTTCCACATACTTGTGAATTTTCCATTTCTGCCTTTGTTATTGATTTCTAGTTTCATAGAAACTAGAGTGGTCAGAGAAGATGCATTGTATGATTTCAATATTTTTGAATTTTTGAGAACTGTTTTGCAACCTAAGATTGGTCTGTCCTGGAGACTGATCCATGTGCACTCAAGAAGACTGTCTATTCTGTTGTGGTTAGGTGAAGTGTTCTATATGTGCTTGTTAGGTCTAGTTGATTTAAATCTGTCAGGGTTTGTTTCATATGTTTTGGGGCTCTGCTGTTAGGTACATACGTATTTATAATTGTTACATCTTCTTGTTGAAATGACCCCTTTATCAGTACATAAAGACCGTCTTTGTCCCTTGTAAGAATTTTTGATGTAAAGTCTGTTTTATATTATATTAGTTTTTTTTTTATAGTTT
>JAQZBX010023994.1:0-30456 GCA_029593785.1 Cabassous unicinctus
ATATATATATATATATATATATATAGAGAGAGAGAGAGAGAGAGAGAGAGAGAGAGACTTTCCTGCTGACAGCTGTGATGGCTCTACCATCTCTGGCATGATAGCCTTTTATTTAGGAAGATCCACCAACTGAATGTGGGGATGGAGCAGAGTTACAGCTTGTTATTGTTCGCATCTCAGACCTTGAAGATAATAGGAGTGTTTACTTGCACACTGGCTCTTAGTACTTATTGCCATTTGGACCTTAGGAAAGCTCACTTCATGATCACCCACTGGTGAATGTTTTCTGGCTGAAGACCATATAGGCTAATCTTGACTTGGTGAATGAATGAAACATTTACTCCTATTTTATAAGTATTTGTGTGTTCCAGTAAATCATGGGGAAGGCTTACAAGGTAAAGGGCATCTGACGAAGAAACAGAGAAATGGGCATGCCAAAGTATTACTGTGGCTGATTTAAATCATTCACCTTTTTTTCACATACAGAACTATTCAATAATTTTGACTAAACTTATTTTGCGTGGATAATGCTGTGGGAAAGAGGTTTGAATGATAGAACCCCTTTATGCAAGAATGCTTAAGGCCATAATTCAATGAACTGTGATGACGGCCTTAACATCAGAGGGAAAAAAGAAGAGTGATCAAGAAATTAAGCTCCATCAAAATTAACATTATGTCATATCTCATTCACTTCCCTGGCTAGCATTGGCCCAAGCATATGTCAGATGCTTGCCAAAATGCTCAAGGGTAATTGTGATACCAGGGCTGTGGGTCTGAGCTTTCCTGTTTAGTGATCCCACACCGCCCATAGTGAGGTCAAAAGGAGCGCAGTGGATGACATGAGCATAATAATGCCCTTGCTGGAGTTGATAAAAGCTTTCTAAGAAGCTACGGATTGAGGGTGTGCTGGGGCTAAATGCTCAATAGCTAATTTGAGGAAGTGTAAGTCTGTGGAGCAAGCCAGAAGAATGGTGTAACTCTGTGTCCATTGCTCATTTCCAGGTGTCGCATTTTATTGCTCTAGAAAAACATTCTGAAAGTCAAAAGTATCAGATTCCTCCAAGAGATTCAAATTTTTAGAAAGTAACTTTGTTTAAAAAAATCACCCATGTGATTAATATTCTCCTTTGTACTCCATTCCATTTTGTAACCTATATAATCCATATTCAATATCTTAATGAGCTTTTGATTGTCACAATGTTCCTTGTATGTACATGAAGGTGAATTGAAAGCAAAAGTAATGAGAACTAAGAACGTCACTCAAGAAATTACATATATACAAATGGCATTGGTTTATTTCCTATATATACAATGATTGTGTATATAGTTATGAAAAGTATATCCTTAAATAATACAACTTAGTTTTCACATGAATTCCAAGCATTGCTCATCTGTCATGGTGAACAAAAATCAAGACTCCTCCAATAACTTTACTTTATATACCATCATTTAATTTTCACATTATGTTATGATTGTACGTTTGCATTTTTCCCTTCGGTATTAGACCTTGGGTCTTAGACATTCTATCTTTGTACACTCAACTGCTTATATGGGGGCTGTATGGAAGCACATATATTTATTAAATAAATTATTTAATTGGATATTACTTGCATTCTTTCCAGAATTTATCTTATTCTGTTGGCTATCATTGCAAAGGAAAAAAAAAAAAAAAGCCAATTGAACAGCAACAAAATATTTTATGATTTTTAACAATAGCTAGACCAAAGTTACAAAATTTATTTTTAAGTATTTTTCTCCAAACATTGAAATGAGCAAACATTGAATTCCAGTAAACATCTGTCTAAGGGTGTATTTTACGGTGACTCATCCTGGGAAAGTATATGTAATAAAAGCTCCTTTGGTGTATAAAAGCCACCGTGAGATGACAAACAACTTGATTTTGAAAGGTCTGAAAGGCTCACCCCGAGGCCCCGGAACTTCACATCACCCCTCCCTCTGCTTCAGATGACACGGGGCCTGGCGTGGCAGGTTCTGAGGACCCTGGCTCGGGCAAGGTTGGGGTCACTGGGGAAATGTCCCCGGGGGACGGAGGACCCCTGAGCGCCCCCGGCTGCAGCTCTCGGTCCCTTCAGCTGCTGAGCGGGCGTGGAGCTGGGGGGCCCGCCCTGTGTGTCCTCTCCTTGGCCAGCGCATGCTGATCTTCCGGGAAGGGCAAGGTGGCTCTCTTGTTACACTGTTCATCCTGCAGCATGGTTTGAGGGCAGAAAACTCTTCTTTTGAGGGATGTCTCCACCTATGATGATTAATACGGATGCTTAGAAATAAAAGGGATTTCTCAGAGCATAAAGATGGTCAGAGGGAATTCATCATGATGAGTAGACTCGCAGAACTCAGAATTTCATTCCTTTTTTATATTAGTTCTTTCATACTTACCTCTTGTATTTTCTATATAGAACTTGTTTATGATAAGGGTCATTATGACCAGGATAACACAATGGCCTTCCATCGGTTTCTAATATAACTCATTGAGGACTATTTATGAAAGATGCTGGTCTTCATAAACATGGTATGCATTTAACTTACACTGATTCCTCCTTGAGGAGTGTTCTTTCTGATTTAATGCCCTTTACTGAATCCAGAGAAAGCTACTAGCTCAGCAATTGCCGGTCTTCATTAATTAGAGCCTCTTTTGCATCATCTGCAACCGTTGATTTATGGTTAGATGATATGCTTGCAAAGGACATCTGAGGCAGGTGCCTAAGAATTCTTTGGAGCTCAGAAAGCTGTGGAAATAGAAGATCTCTATATTTACTTTTGTAAAGAATGGATCTTGTGCTTGCACTTCTGTCCATGTGTGCTAGGAGGGAGCCCATTCCCCGCTTCTCAGATAAGCCTGGGTGTTCTCTTTACCCTTTATCCTTGTCCATTCCTCTCTCCTCTTTTGGCTCTCACTGCTGTAGATGGCATGTTGTGGTCTGCTGTGTCCCACCTCTCCAAGGACAGAACAGATTAGCTATGAATTTAACTGCAAAAGATGCCCTCACCTTTTAGAGATAGTGAAAGTACACACCCCCACATAACTAAAGCCACATTTACCATTCTGCTCTTATTGGCAGTAAAAGTGACTTTTGATAGATATTGTCTGCCTTTTGTCTGTCTTTTTGTGTTTATTTCTCAGTGGTTCCCAAATCTGGTTGTGGAAGAAAGGGGTGTTCTACATTAGCTAACTAAAACACCTGGGACCTTGAGAAATAGGCAAATATTGGCATTTGTCATTAGGGAAGGAAACTAATCAGCAGAGTTTTAGGCTTCTGGAGCAGCCTTGGTTGGTGGTCAGGCCTCAGACTTAGCGTTATTGGGGACCATGTGATTTTGACTTGGAGAAATGAGGCAGTTCATATTATTTTGGTGTCTACACATTTGCTGTTGGATCTCATGGCCTTTGACTGTAACAGGACATGCAGACGTCAGTATTCCCGTCACAGCAGTTCAATGTGTCTTGACAAAGACAGGTGCGGCTTTTCCCTTAGCACACACGATAGAGGAGCTTTTCTTTAGAAAAGCTTGGGACTTTAAATTATTAAAGTGCAGGCCATGGAGCACTTGGAGGTGAGATAATTATAAATTGCTATATCAAGACTGGATACGAAGACTTCCATTCCAAAATAAAATTGTTTCAGTTTGCAAGTGTGTAGGCCCATGGAAACAAAATGGTAGAAGGTTTAAAGACTAAGATTCTTGAAGCTTGCCCATAAACTCTAAAGGGATTGCTACCCCAACCTTCCATGAAGCTAAGATGCCTCTTTATTTGCTCATTAAACTAACTATGGCTTTGGATTTCAAAGACTGTAATGTGGCATCACACACACACACACACACACACACACACACACACTTGATGACTCTGTTGATACACAAATAAAGTTATTAGATGATCCCATTTACAGAGTAGATATAATTGTGTGATGAGGAAGAGAGAAAAAAAAAAAAACTTCAAGGACATGATCTAAGCCCAAAAGCTAAAAGGCAACGAGAAGCCCTGTTCTCAATACATACTTCTCTCAAGGAATCAGATTTACTTAGGACCTCAAGCAAAATCTGCAATGGTTTTGAAACTATGCTTCATTCTTACACTCAGGAGAGGATCAGTGAAATAATTAAAACAAAATAAAAGAAGGCAAGCTGACTAAGCTTGGGGGATTTTGGTAGAAGGAAGGCTAATATCTTAGGGAGTGAGAGAGAGACGGAAGGGAAGAGAAATTAGATGTTACTAGATCTGAAGTGGTGACTGGAGTTCAATGCCGTCAAGCAGGAAGGGAAGCGAGAGCAGGTTGGAAGGACCCTCCCTGAGGAAGCCAGGACCTAGGAAAGTAGTAAGAGTTACATGTTGAGTGCTGCTAATGAAGGGGCCACACCAAGCAGAAAGAGGAAAAAAAAATCCTTGCTCTTAGAGACACCTATCCCTAATGGTCACAGCAAATTTGCGCAGGTTTTAGAAGGAGAACAACAGCATAAAATACTCAAAAGCTTGTTGGATGAATTTTAAGGAGATATTGATGATGGGGATGCAGGTATTTCCAGAGTCCTGACAGAATGTTCTTGGAACATCTAAGAAATTTCAGCTCTAAGGGAAGGCATGAGCAAGGTGAGACCTGGTGAAGGCAAGCAAGACCTGTTTTTTTGTTTTTGCTTTGTTTCTTTTTAAATATATTTTCTATTTTTTAAAAGATACTTAGATTACATAAAATATTACATAAAAAATTTAAGGGATTCCCATATGCCCCACTCCCCACACCTCCCACATTTTCCTACATTAACAACATCCTTCATTAGTGTGGTACATTCATTGCAATTGATGAACACATTTTGGAGCATTGCCACTAAGCACAGATTATAGCTTACGTTGTAGTTTACACTCTCTTCCACTCAATTCTGTAGGCTATGGCAGGATATATAATGGCCTGTATCTGTTGTTGCAATGTCTCTCAGGTCAATTCCAAGTCCTGAAAATGCTCCATATTGCACCTCTTTTTCCCTCTCCCTGACTACAGCACCTCCAGTGGCCTGATATCTGATTGGTGGGACCATCTCTCCTGATTGATCATCCCATTGCTCAGGATGGCAAACATGGGCAAACTTTGGTTGAGTAGTTGAATAAATGACACTTTGTTTATGGCAGACCCAGAACTTATGGGCTTCTTACTTCTCCCCATGAGAGAGGTCACAAGACAATGTCTGGAGAAATAGGTTGGAATGACTAATGTCCAGACCAGAAAGTAGAGAAAAAGGAAAGGGGACTAATGGCTGTAGACTGAGAAAACTCTGTTAAGCCCTCCCCATGTAAGAAAGAAAGAACCAAATTTAAAAAAACAGATGAAGTTTATAGACACTCAGCTCAGTTTTTCTGAAAGGAATGGGGGAAAGCATAAGGAAATTAAACACTAGAACATTAATTCTCTACCTGCAGAATAAATATAGTTGAGCATAAGGTTTGGCATAAACATAAAGAGAGGTACTCAACACCTGGAACTTTGAAAAGCTGATGAAAGACAGTGAAGGAGCACATGTAAGGGCATTTGTCCTCACTAGACATCTAGGAACACGGGCTTCAGAAAGTTCTACAGCAGTAATGCTCTAGTTGGACAGAAGTGAGAGCTGGAAGGAATTCCTCCCTAGGAAGTAGATTTCAAACCCATCAGCAATTTCCCAGCTAAGGTCAGTGGCAGAAGTCGTCATTCATGAGAGATGGAGTACATACTCAGTTCAACACCGGCATCCACAAGTGCAGTGCTGTAAGTGGAACAAGGCTACAAAGATGCTGGGTAGAAGAGAAAGGTATCTGAAAGTCTGGCAGCTGGGCCTGGGACCATTTGAAGTATCTAAACTTGGGCAAGAACACAAAAACATCTCAAATTCCATAGCCTGAGAGAGGGAACCCTACTCTCCACCCCAAGATGGAAAATTCCTGGGGCAAGAATTAATGACTTGAAGGAAGACTTTTCCCCTCTGATTTTAAGTTCACAGGCCATGGTCTCCACACAACTAGCAGAGATTTCCTGGCATCATAGAAAGTTGAAACCAATGCTTTATTCTCCCGATTCCTCCATCTTTGTTCTGATCTTTGGCAGTAGTAAGTGCTGGATTCTGAGGACACAAGACTGAGACTGGGATAAATGCTTCAGACTTCAGATTGGCTTGTCTTCTATGTGTGCTGGGACAGCCTTAGGTTGTTTGGACTTGTTATTGTGAGAGGCATATAAGAGACTTGATGTTTCTAAAGCAACTCAACTTATGTTTTCCTGAAGGTACAACATTCTCTTCAACAGAATGCATCCCAGTCTCTGCTGGTTGAAAGAATGCTGACATAAGGAGGTGGGAAATATAACAGGAAGTGATTCTTTGCCTTAAGTACAGAATGGCTTTAGAATCAATTAAATCAATGTTTTATTCTGGCTCATTTCAGAGCCTTCTGGGGAAAAATCTAAATTTCCCACCAGTTGTCCCAAGAAATTACACAAAGTAGGAGTTTTTGGTATATTTGAGGTGTCCTCCTGAAGAGGGAAGGGGTTTGCTTCACCCCTCCTTGAGTAGACTTAATGTTTAATAGCAACAAATTAATAGAAAACGAAGCTGGACAAAACTGGGGGAGATAGTTAGTGTCCAATCTTTCTGTCTTCCTTTCAACTAAACCCAAACTCCTCGCCTTGCAGGAGGAGACCTAAATTTTCTGATTGATGATTTTGGAAGAAGTAGTAGAACATGCTCTAATAAAGCTCACTGCTTTTCTCTCTCCTACAGAGAGAGTGAAACCGAGTTTATAATAATCCTTGTGAAGAGGTGCTTTTCACCGTGGTGGACACTGGAAGTTATCTAGTTTTACCAGTTAGGGACGAGTAAGTCTGCCATCCATGTTAGCAAGCTCTTTTCATAGTCAAATCTAAAGGCACATTTTCCAGCTGGCTTTCCCATAAATGCAGCTAATATTTTTTCATCTCCATTTTTTCTTTCTTGTATATTTCATAAATCTGTTCCCATCTCAGAGAATGAAGAAATGGGCAATGCTTACCAGCCTTCAATTCCTAGGCAAAGGCTAGGAATATGATATGAGAAGAGTAAAGTTAGGCAGGTAGCAATCAATTGTCATCTAATATGAACACAAACAATTTAGGGATACCTGCTGTATAGCCAAAAATTCTGGTCCCTTCACAGTAGTTGTAAAAAAGTCTGCAGTAACCAGTCCCTACACTGAGCTTCCCCTCAGACAGCTTTCCTTCGATTGAGGTTAAGTTTTTCCAAGACGCTCCCTCTGATTTGCGTTGTGGATGCTATAGGCACTTACGGTATACTGCATACTTTTTCCTAATTAGTTGCAGGCCTTCTCTATTTGGTCCTTTGCTGCAGGGCCTCTCCCTGTGAGAGGAATAAACTTCACCTCCGCACACTCACCCCTTGAAGTCAGGCTTGGCCCTGGGACTTGTTCTGGCGGATGGGAGGGCAGCAGAAGCGGGGTTTGCCACATCTGAAGAGAAGCTGGAAGAGCCCGCCCGCGGTTCCCTTAGTGCCCCTTTCCCTCGGCCACGGGGGAGGCTGCCACTTCAGCCTGGATCCCAGCCCGTGTCCCGCTGAGATGCCTCAGAAGTGAGAAATAAGCTTTGTCCTGATAAGCCACTGGGAGTTGCGATGGGATGTCAGCACAGTTTAGCCTAGCACCAGGCGATGGGCCGACTCCACGGCAGGCATTCGCGCACAGAGCTCCGCTTTCTTATCTCCGTCCTCTACCATGACCTGTGCTTTAAGAAAATGTTATCACTTGTCCTGTTTCCTCCCCCTTTTGCTCCTCCTTTAAATCTCTGGTTTTCTGCTTAAGTTTGCTTAGCCATCGTAACCTATGTCTTTCGGGAAATCTTTTGCCAGGAATCTGGTCTCAACCACAGGTAATTAAAAAAAAAATTTTTTTATAGGGAGACCATTGCCCCAAATTGACTCAGTTGGGGTGGGGTTTATATCCCACTGGTCTTATTTCTGAAAATGTCCAAAAGAAACTTTTGACATTGAGAGTTTTGAAAAATCTCCCTTATAAACGTTCTTTGGTCTCTTAGCATGGTGATACTGCAGAAGAGAAGGCCGAGCCGGAGATTTATATAGCTGACACAGATTTCTCGGCCCTGTGTGCACTACATTTATATTTTCAGCTTAAATCATTGAGTGATTATTTTCTGAAAGAATTTCGTCTTTCTTGGGGGAGGTTGAAAATCATGTCTACTGGATGATTTATTAAGTGAATAAGTAAGTGAAAATGAACAGACTGGTACTGATTTTTACCATAGGCAGCAAATTATGAATAATGATTCTTCCATGCTTGAACTCCCTGGCAGTGATTCTGCAAATAACTCTAGTTTTCTCGGGTTGTTTCAGCCAAATGGATTTGCATAGGCGGGAGCGGCTGAAAGACAGCAGGTTAGGCTTGAAGCACGATGTTGGAAAGCACGTTCAAATTGTATTTAGAATAGGGGCTTGTTTGCCCTTCGGTGGCCTGCGTTCATCACTGTCGCTTGCGGCCCCGTGAGTGAGGAGGAGATTAGAAAATATTCAAGATTGTGGAGCAAAAAAAACAAATATATGGTTTCGAAGCACTTTGTAAATGCACCTTAAAACATCAAAGAGCTTAACATAAAACTGGAGAGGCTCAAGAAATCTGTAAAATCTATCGCTCTCGACCTTTAGCGATACTCTTGACTGACATTCTTTGAGAGCAAAACAGTATGCTCGTTGCTTTTTCCAAGGTAGCATTTTTAATATCTTATATGTAAACATAGGACATTTCCATCTTTCTAGGATAAAGTAGTTGAAAATTGTCAATTTCATGTTGTTCAAGCAAATACATTTTTTAATTCAACTACACTCCATAGCAAAATGTCCGCTACCACCCAGGCACATCAGGGTCAATATGCGGAATATGCATTTATAAATTTATAATCCTGTTATAAATGTCGAATTTTTATTTCTAGTCTATCATAACTATTTCTCTTTCATCTGTATTTTTTTCCTAAATAACGGAAACTTTAAAATTTATGTTTTGTTTGTTTACATGCCATAAAATTATTTTAATATCTTAATGTTGAACACAGGGTTTGCTTTCCTAATTTTTGTTTGTTTTTGTTTTTGTTGTTGATAGTGGATGGAGTTTTGTTTGTTTTTGTTTTAATAGGCTGCAGTAAAATGCCCTCCCCACACACTTACACTGTATATACTTATGATGTTATGTTGCATAGTTTCTTTATTAGAAATACCTTTATGGCTTCTCTTTATTATGCCAACTTGCTCTTCAAAAGGATTAAAATGCTATCATTATTAGTTTATTAATTATCTGCAATTGTGATTGCATTAGATAAATATATTATCTTTCTTCATGTGTTAATGCATGTATAATATTGTTCTCGTTTGCTTTTGTTTGAATTTGCTGTATTACTAATGAGATTAAATGTGTTTATTTATCGTTTGTGTACCTTACAGGTAAAATATCTCTCAATATTTTGAGTCATTTCTTCTATTGCACTCTTTAATTTTTTCTTGTCTGTTAAAACTTTTTTGGATTAAAGTTGTTATATGTTTTTGGAAAATATTACACTAATATTTTAATCTTAATTTTCTTTATATAGGTGTTTAGGTAATGTGTCTATAATTATACTACTGAGGTTTGTAAATAGTTCATATTATGTCAAAGATGAAATTGTAGTCCCAACATAGATTTTATGTATGTTCTATTTTATTTTCTTTAGTTCGCTTATCATTTGTTTTTGTTTTTTTATATTTAAGGCTTTAATCTATCTGGATTGTGTAGTGGATCTAATCTGATTTTAAAATGATTGCTATCCAGTTCATTATACTTCATTTTAAAATTGTTTTTAGATTTAATTAATTGGATCCATTTATAAGTTTGCTTTCAATTCCACTGATATATTTGTGGGCTAGAAGTCTACTCTTTTATGAGGTATTGTTTGCTAATATGTTTGGACAACCCCCTTGTTGCTCTATTTCTTCTGCACATTTTTATACTTTTCCCTATTTCTCCATGTACATGTGCATCCCGTGAAGAGAGGCTGGCATGCACCAGCCTTTGTGCTGGCAACAAGTTCTAGAGTCACTCTCAGGGACGAGCATCCTGACATGTCCCAGTGTTTAGGAATTTTATCTGCCATGGAATGTCCAGGGACAGTTACAGAGAATTTAGGAAATTGATTTGTTTTAGCCCCCATAAGTTTGTGGGTAAGATCTAAACTTTCCTGTTAATAATTTTGGCTAGACGCATGCGGATATATTTGACAAATGTGGGAAGGAAGTCAACCTGCCAGAAGCAAAGTCACCCCAGAGAGATCAATTGGAAGGAAGAGGTAATCCCTCTGACTAATCTAATGGCCTCAAAGATGCACAAGTCCTGATAGAATGTGCGGATTTGCCTGGTTTCTTCTTGTCCCTAAAACCCTCATCTTCTGGCCTCAGCACTTCCCCATTTGTCTCATTCAGAGGAGAAAGCTAAGGTGAAAATGGAGAGAAGCAGTTTCATTCTGTTCTGCAACCCTCCAGTAAAAGACCCTGAAATTAAAAAAAGTTGGAAAGCTACCTAAGAGGAAAGGGTTCTTACTAGATGCCCATGATGGAACATATTGGAAAATAGATGTTCCACCACAGGGTGCTACAGGGTCTAAAGGCAAAACAGGGTCTCTATGTGGGCACCCCAGCTAACATGGTGATCCTCAAAATGGAAGAGACTAGAGACAGCAACGGGGTGCAGGTAAGGACCTGACATGAGCTGCACAAAAGGAAAAATAGTGAAGAGAGGAAGGAAAAAGGCAACAGTTGCCATGGAGGTATACTGTAGACTGTGAAGATATCTGGTTTTATCTGAGTCCTTCAACATCCCACTTGAGACGACCTATGGAGACACAAAAGGGGATGGACCAAGTTTCTCATCCTTTCAGGATATTCTTGGTATTATAAGCTGTTCCTATATATTCTTTTAGTTGTATATAATCAGACTCTAAAGAATAATTTTTCTGGCATTCAGACCTGTAGAGTTACCTCAAAATTTTCTTCTCATATGTTTACCTTCTCATCTGCAATATTAAGATGTACTTTTATTCAATCTTTAAAATAGCTCAAAAAAGGTTAATCTTTTTCTCCTTTTCTAATAAACCTTTTATAGTAAAATATATCAATATATCAAACATGTAGAAAGTTTACAAAATGAATACGTAAAATTTCAAGAATAACAAAATGAATATCCAGGTAGTCAAAACACATTTTAATAAATAGAATAGCTCCAAGACTTCAGAGACCATTGGAACATCCCTCGCTGACTGCATACCACTAACTCTCCCTCAAGTAAGCACGATTCTGTATTCTAAGTTCATCACCTCATGCTTTCATTAAAAGCAGTTTTACCATCTTTTTATGTACACTTCAAAAATATGGTGTGAAGGCTTCTTTGATTTGCATCGTTGCCAAAATATTATTTCCAATTATTCCTCCATGTAGGTACAATTTGCTGCAGTTCACATTTTTACTTCTACACAAGTATACTAGAATTTATTTTTCCATTGTGTGATCAATGGACATTTGGGTATTTCTACTTGTTGTCTTTATAAACAATGCTAATAGGAACATTCTTAACATGTTTGAGAGTTTTTCTGGTGTGCATGCCTAGAAATGTCATGCATGCTTTCTATTTCACTCAGAAACAGCAGTTTTTCAAAGGGGTTGTGTCAATTTACAATTGCTCATCAATAAATGGATGATTTTGTTTTGCTCCAGAATCTCTCTGACATCTGGTTCTGTTTGAATTTTTAATGCTTGCCAATCTGATGGGTGTGAAATGGTACCTAATTTTGGTTTTAATTTAAATAGGTCTCTGCCTGTCTTTTATCCATATTTGATGGGAAGATTTGGCTTTTATTTGTCTATTTAATTTTTCAATAATGTGCTTATTATATGAGGTGCAAATATCTTCCCAAATATAGAACAGGCCTTTTCACTCACTGTGTGGTAACAGAACTTCATAAAGTTATTTCCATTTAATATTTGACTTTTTATATTTTTAAAGAAATTATTTCCTGTTGTGAAGTCAGGGAAACAATTGTCTTTGTTGTTTTCTAAAAGGTTTATAATATTGATTTTACGTTTGCATTTTTTATCCATTCAAAATAATTTTTGTATGGTATGAGAGAGGGAGAGAAATTGTTTTTTATGGATAGCAAATTATTTTAGCACATGTCTGTCCTTTCTCCCTGATCTGGAGATCTAGGTTTATTGTTAATCAGACTTTCATATATGCATGAATTCTAATTACTATAGTTTATAATAAATTCTGCTATCTGGTAGGAAAAGTCTCCCTACCTTGTTGTTCTTTTTAAGGAGTGCTTTGTTATTTACCATCTTTTATGCTTTCATACAAATTTCAGAATCATTTTGTTGTTTCCATCAACGATTCTGTAGAGATTATGTTTAGAATTGCAAGGAACCTAAAAGTAAGTATAAAGGGAATTTGCATTCCCATGATAATCAGTCTTCCTTTCCTACAACAAAGTGTATCTTTTACTTTGTCTTCTTCAATTTTTTCAAAAAAGTTATGATTTTATCCCTTAAAGAATCAGTACAACTTCTATTAGTTTTATTTCTGTATATTTATATGTCTGTATTAGTCAGTCAAAGGAGTGCTGATGCAAAATACCAGAACTTGGTTGGTTTTTATAAAGGGTATTTATTTGGGGTAGAAGTCCACAGTTACCAGGCCATAAAGCATAAATTTCTTCCCTCACCAAAATCCATTGCCATGTGTGGGAACAAGACAGCTGCCAACATTTGCCAGGGTTCAGGCTTCTTCATTTCTTCTCTTCCCAGGGCTGCATTTCTCTGTTTCCTCTACAAGGTCAGCTGTAGACTATGAGGTGAATGGCTTGTCTCTATCCCGGGGCTTTCTATCCTTTCTCACGACCAAGCTCTCTTACTTCTCGGGGCTCCAGCACAAGACTCCAACATCAGAACTGCTTTCTCTGTCTTTTGCCTTGCCTTTTATATTTGATTCCCCCACCCACCGAGGGGTGGGGCTCAACGCCCTACTGACATGGCCCAGTTAACTCCCTAATCATAACTTAATCATGCCCAGATTAGCAGACCAGTTTACAAGCAAGAACCAATCTATTTTTGGAATTCATAATTGCATCAAACTGCCAGACTGAAACAATATCTGTATTGTATTTTCTTGCTATGGTAAATAGTATTCTTTCCATTTTTAAGCTGAAAATCCTCCAAACGTATGCTAGTTTGACTGTTTTGGGACTTCATAATTACCATCATATTGTACACTTTCTTTTGTGTCTGCCTTCTTTTGTTAAATAGCATAGTGGTTAGATTAATGCCCAAAAATGTGGGTATTCTGTATAATATACCATTGCAGGAATGTATTTATCAATATTGAGGAACATTTTACTTGTTTCCAGGTTTTGGCTATTATGAAAAATGCTACTATGAACTTAACTTTAAATGACTTCTGGTATGCATATGTATGCAATTCTGTTGGATATATGCATAGAAGTGAAGGTTTTGGGTCATAGGCTATGCATACATTCAGATTTAGTGGATATTGTCTGTTTCTTAAACTGTTTAAATAGTATATCTTGCCCAGAGCAATGAATGAGATTTTCAATTGCTCCTCATTCTTTCTACCTCTTAGTACTGATGAGCTTTTTAATTTTATTTTTTCCATGAGTATGTAGTTATATTTCATTATGATTTCAATTTGTATTTCCCTGAATTCGAGTAAGTTTGAGCACCTTTACATATGTCTATTGGCCATTTAAATATCTTCTTTTGTGAAATTCCTGGTTATGAGTTGACTATTTTTTTTTTTTTTACAAAAATTGTGTTGCCAGTCACTTCCTTATTGATATGTATGAGTCATTTTTTTACATATTCTTGGTATAAGTCCTCTGTCTATCATATACAATATAAATACTATCTCTCACTTGTTCAACTAGCCTTTTAACATTGCTAATAGTGTCATTTGATGAGCATAATTTATTAATTTTAGTGAGCTTCCTTCACATATTGCCTCTTCACCACTGACTTCTACTGGAATTTATATTAGACATTTATTATAACTTCTTACTAGAGTTTCCAGTCTCATGTTTTCCAAGTTTTAGCCTCGTCAGTCTGAATTCTACATAATTCCATCATATGTATTTTCCCATTTCCTTATTCTCTCTTCAGCTGTGTCTAATCTGTGTAATGTTTATACTAAGTTTGTAATGTCTAGAAGTTCTATATAAAAAAGTGCTATTATACTTTTTCAAATATATTTGTTTATTCTTTACCATATCTTTTTCCTAGCTCATAATGATGTCTTCTAAATCCTTAAAACATTTTTACAAAATATATTATATTCTGTTTGACAATTTAATATCTGAATTATGTGTTACACTAATATTGATGTGTCTTTCATCTTCCATCTATCATCTATATTTCTTCACTTCTAGATAAATAATTGATTTCTTTTGTAAACTTTATCTGTGGGAATTCTTTGAGAACCTACTTCAGAGAGGATTTATTCTTAGCTTTCCAGTAACTTGGGAACACTAACTTCTAAAGAGTACTGTCAATTAAATTCTCCCATAGAATGTTTTGGGATGCATACAGGTTTTTTCATCATTAAAAAAATGCCTATATGACTTCTCATTAAAGTTATATATGCCTATTATGATTTTTTCTCTAATCTAGCCTCAAAACATAGACATAAAAATGTCCTTATTGTGGCCTTTTGTACCTCTAATTTTTGTTTGCAGTTATATCAAAGGTGTATGGACCCAGGCAAGTTTATGTGAGGCTGTCCTGATAAAATCTCTATTTGGATGCCCCTAGATCTTATCTTATATCATGGAAATTTGTGCAGTTAGAAAGTGGGAAGCTCAGTATTTCCAGGGATTGTCAGAAACCCTCAAAGTAAATGTTATTTTTGAATACCACTTATTTTCAAGTGGTAGTATCATTTACAAGGTTCTGAGTTTTATTTTGTTTTTGACATTGTCCACCACAGATATCTTCCATTTGTCCCTGGTCAACAATGTGTTTTCAATGACTTTTTCCTTTCTTATCAGTATCTTTATTTATGGCAATAAATAAGGCCATTCAGGGTTCTGGTCTACCATGCTGTTAAAAGTAGAAATCGAGGCTATCTTTCTCCATAACAAAATGTTGTAACATCAAAATATATTCATTTCATGCTTGCTTTGAGGACAAATGAAATCTTTTATTTTACCCATTGTTAATATACAGAAAAGTTGCTGATGTTTATTCGTCTTTTATTCAACTCACTTATTTTATCAATTACAGTACTTTTAAATGAGTTTGTTTTAGGCATATGGTGATGTTATTCCTAAGATTGGTTTATTCCAATTTCCATTAGATTTTCATGTAATGTAATAATTGAATATAATCTTAAATAGTTTAATCTTTTTTGTGTGTTTTACCATTGACTTTAATGTCTTTATTTAGGTTCTTTTGAATTCTTAAAAATGATGCAATATATTTATACTTTGCTTTTTAATTTAGTAAGCATTTTTTAAAAATTTGTCAAATGTCATTTTTAGTTTATTGAAGTGAACATTTGATTAGTCCTCCTATCTACTTCCTTCATGATCTCCATTTAGAAGGTAATGTTTAAAGTATGAGAATGTACATTGATTGATTTTAAAAATAAAGAATCTGAGCCAACTGAAAAAGCTCCCAATGGTCAAAGCTGAAGCAATTTGAGTAAAAATAAATAAATAAATAAATAAACAAAGTAGGTATTGGATTACAACCCAAAGTATAAAATAAATACCTATTAGTGCATACTGATGGAAAAAAATGATTGAATTAATTAATAAATGTGAAAGAAGAAGCAAATTTTTTTTGCAGAAGAATTCCAAATAAATTATTTATATTCTATCCCCTCAAGGAGGGTTTACATAACTTCCCACCTCTCAAGTATGGGATACATATATTGACTTCCCTCCCACAATAGTAGATATGGTAAGGAGAAAAAAGAGTAACTTTACAGTGAAGAAACCTGATACACACTGCATTAGCCCGGAGATCAACATCAATAGTTGTAAATCATGTTGATAGTATGTACCCTTGATATGACATGATGGAAACAGCACTTTACCTCTGTTATCTTCCTTCCCCAAACCCCCAAATTCAGTCTAATATGAAAAAAACATCAGACAGATCCTAGTAGGAGGTCATTTTACAATATATCTGAGCAGTACTTGTCAAAAATGTCAAGGTCATCAAAGACAAAAAAGTCTAACCAACTGTCACAAGAAGCCTAAGAAGACATGACAAATAACTGTAATGTGCTATCCTGGATGAGATCCCAGAATAGAAAAAAAGACTTTAGGTAAAAAAAAATAAAGAAATCTGAGTTAAATATGTACTTTATATAATTAATAACAACGTCTCAATATTGATTCATTGTTTGTAACAAGTTTACCATACTAATGTAAGATGTTAATAATAGGCAAAAATGTGGAGGAGGGGGTGGAGTTAGATAGTAATATGGAAACTCTCAGCTATCTCCTCAATTTTTCTATAAACCTAAAAGTGTTCAAAAATAAACTCTATGAAATAAATAAATAAAGCAAGTGAAATGAATAGGGTTGATGTGTTTCCAGGAATGTTGTAAATTCAACTCCAAATATCTCTTGTCTCCTCAGATACACTGCCATTCCATGTGTTTTATATCCTGAATACAATAATAGTACTAAATTATCAATGATTACATACAAGTTATTCTGGAATCATTACATCATAATGGGTGGGCATCGTCTAATTTATAGTACAAGTGAACATCTTTAAACAAAGAGCTAGGTAATTGAAATAATAATTATCTATCACATTTATTATAGCCTGTGAAGGGTGTGAGTTCTCTAACTTAGCGGAAACATGAACTTTTATAAATATTGAATGATAATTAATCAAAATGAAATACTTTGCTCCAAGACATAAACTTTAATTCTTTAGAAAATTAATTGGATATAAAGCAGTATTTTTGTAGGTTTGGGTAACTATTCATTAATACCAAGGGACATTTACAATTACACAACTTTAGGAACATTTAATAGAAATGCAGACTCACAGAGCCGGAAGGGAGATCATCTGTTCCAAGTCTCTCATTTACTAGATTAAGGAAAGAGATCAAATGACCTGGTCATGAGCATTGTATTATTTGTTGCAGAAGTTAGAATTCATTGTTTTTTTTTTTCACTGCAGCTTAGAATTTGAAGCCAAAAGGTTTCAGTTTGGGTCCCTAAGGTGTCCGTCATGAGCTGTATCAGAATAGACTGGCCCTTTAACATTTATTTTTCTATGTATTTTCTTCATTATGAAATGTGGACAAAGATTATGATAATGATAATAATGTTCTAAGTGTTTCATAATGCTGTTTAAGTTTCATACAACGTTATATACTGGAAGGAAAATTTAAAACTCTAAAGCAAAATAAAACTTGTTAATATTATTGTTTTATTTTTATTGGATTTTATTGACTAGTTCCCACCTCTGATTTTCTTGCTCTAAATAAATAAATTAGATAAATCTAAACCAGAAAGCCAGTTCTTAGAGAATTTTTAAAGTAATTTTACTCAGGTTTGGATAGATTGCACACATTTCATCAATTTATGTCATTTTTTTTTTTTTCTGCTTTCTGGATACTTTAATTTTATTTATTATACTTCATAGTACTGTCAGTAGCAAAGAGTGTTTGTTTCTCTATACATTAAACTACCCTGATTCTTCTTCCTTATTATTGTAACTCTCTCTTCCAATGGCTTCTGCAACAGTACGCTCTAATCTTGTGATCAGTCCTTTGCAGTCTTTCCCTGCCCCTGTGCTTAGACAGTGATTTTACTCTGAGTTCTCAGTTTGGTGTCCTTATCTTCTCATTACTCATATTCTTCCTGGATGACTTCATTTAATTTCCATGGCTCTACTTTTGAAGCATAAACCTATGGTCCTCAAATTTGTATCTCTAACCCAGACCATTCTCTTGAGTTTCATACTCAAAAAGCTAAGTGCCCACAGGAATTTCTTCCTGAATATCAAAAAGGCTCTGAAGTCAGAATAGCCATAGGTACAGTCAAGATCCCATATTCATTTCCATAACCTCTCTCCCAACTTTCAACCCATACTAATTGGTTGGCTGAGTCCAAAATCTGGAAATTACCTGAAATATCTTCCTCTCTTTACATATTCATTTCTAATTAATTGTGAAACATATCCTATTGAGTTTATTTCTTAAAGAAATATTAAAGCTGTCCCTTCTTCTGCATCTCCACTTTCTCTGCTTTGGCCAAGGTTCCCATGCTGTCTCTCCTGTACGTTTACAACAGCCTTCTAGCTCAGGTGACTGACTCGGGCAACTCCCCCAGATAATTCATGCTCTTTCCCATGTTTCCAACACACATGCCATGCCATGTATTTTAGTTTCATTGGCTGCTCAAGCAAAACCATACAATGAGTTAGCTTAAACAGTGAGGATTTATTAGCTCATGGTTTTGAGGCTAGTAAAAATTCCAAATCCAGGCAACATCAAGGAAATTCTTTCTCCCTGAAGATTGGTGTTCTGGGGCTGGCTGCCAGTGATCCTTGGTCCTGGGCTCCTCTGTCATATGGCAATGCACATGGCAGCCTCTCCCTTCTCTTCCTACACATGGGAATTCATTTGACAAACACAGAAATGTAAAATAGTAGAAAATTCCCTTGGTATATGTTGCCTGAGTAGTTCCAATGTAATGAACAAATATTTAGGCCTATGGAAATTGGCATTTTTATTAATATAGAGTATGAACAACTTCATTGCTTTTCAAAAAAGAATGAAGTGAAATAGAGTATTGAGAAGAAATCCTTGGCCCTTACTCCCTTCCAATGAAGGGATATTTTGACTTGATAATTATTTGAAGAATTCTTTCCAGAAACATTTATTTAAGTGTCACATACACATTTTCTCCATGAAGTCTTCTCAGACAAACTTCTGGTCACTAGTGTTCTACCATGAGAAAGTTGTTGTTAAGGTTGGGTCTCCTAATGAACTCTGCAGAAACAAATTCAGCATCTGGCAGACATTCCAAGGTGAAAGCCACGCAGATGGCTAATTTAATATAATCTAAGTGACTTTGGATCAGATAAAGCAATTGAATTAACAGAACTTTAACTCCACATACATCAGTTACCAGGCATTCCTACTGTTTCATTCCAATAGGCAATTCTTCAGGATGAAAATCAATGCTAATTGAAATCTCCTATGGTGATGTTTATATCTGTAAAATGTGTGGTTAAACAGCATATTAAAAACATGTGAGCATGAATATTAGGATAGGGAAAAAGGTTTAATATAGAATAAATCACAATGTCCTTAAACTTGTTTTATTGATTTTAAATCACAATTATTCTATCTGATGTGCTTACTATATTAATCTCAATTTTATTCAGACTCTTTCTATTGGACAACAGGGATTTATGGTTGATGCATAGTGACCTTCAACTTGTTCTCCTGTGGGATAGGATTGTGTGTATATGGGGGTGGGGAGAAAGAGAGAAAGAGAGAGAGAGAGAGAAAGAGAAAAGAAACTGATTTTAGATTTGTTACCCACAAGTTCTTATGTTTTTAATACTCTTTGTACTTATCAAAATATATATTAACCTTAATTTATATAGGGAGATTCATGTGCAACAAGTCATTGTAGATAATTAGTCTTAAGTAAATAATTAGTCTCATTTAACCGGTAAGTAAAAGTATTCCTAGAATTGGTGGGGATTTAACTGTAGTGTAAGAACACGGATATTGTAGTTGGAAAGACCAAGGTTCAAATTCTGGCTCTATAGGTTACCAAATGTCCAAAATTATACAATTACTTTAATTTTTCTTTGTCTCAAGTTTATCATCAGTCAAGTGGAGACAGTGAAAACCACCATGGCTATTGAGAGGACTATATGAGATGTTGCTTATAATTAATGAAACACACATAGAAGGAATTCAACATCTTTCCACCATCATCACCTTAGCATGATAGCTATCATGTTTTATTCACTTTTATAAGCAATATATGGGGAAAGATCATAGACTGAAGTGGACAAACACATGGCCACTGGAGCCAAACTTTTTGGGTACCATTTCAGCATCACTAATTACTAGTCGGCCAGGCATTTACAGCACCTTCCATCTCAGTCCCCTTCTATACGTGTTAGAAATTGTCTGCACTTACCTCAAGGGGTTGATGTGAAGTTTAAAGATGTTAATATATGTTAAGAGCTTTGAACAGTTCTTGGCACACCGTAAGTATTATAGGAGTGTTGGGTAAACACTAGAATGTCAGCTGCATGAAGAAGGATATTTTTACTATTTTGTTTGTTACTGTATCTGATCGTGACCAGTTCCTGGCACATATTAGAAACATAAGTATTTGTTGAATAAATGAATGATAAAATCTTCGCCTTCTGGGATCTCACAGTGTAGTAAAGACATTTACAGTCATATAGATCACAATCAGAGTATGTTTTCCATGGATGCTAAATGGTGCTGTCATTATACACAGGCTCTGCCCTCAAAAGGGACTTGTGAGCAGCAAAGCAAGCATTAGTGAAATATGAGTGATGACTTCATAAATCATTATTGTGCTGGAGTTATAGCCCTCCTTTAGACCCTGGCTAGCTCAGTGAGAGAAATGCAAGTCTGTGTCACAGAGTCTACTGAAACCTCATGGACGTCGTGGTCTCCCCTGGCATCGTGGCCATGGGGTGCTTCTTATCAGCCACAGTTCAAGTGACTACAAGTGATAAGATAACACACCTCCCTCCACACTGCACCACCCCTTTTAGTTCAGCATGTCTTTTCCCGTCACTTAAATCTCACATTTAAATTATCAAAGGGGCAGTACAAGGAGAGAGAAGATCAGGGACCAACAAGTATTACCTATGTGACCACCATTTTTAACTCTCAATTTGCATGTGCTTTTATTAACTTTTTGTGGGACCTGGACGTCTTATATACAGGGATTTTTTTGTTGTTGTTGCTTTTATTTTGGCTTTTTTTTTGGAGGGACTGGTTCTTTATTTCAAAAAGAAACTTGTCAATTTTCAGTAGCAAAACAGTTGCATTATTGGTTTCGCTTTCTCCCAATTGGTCCCCAAAAGAGACCACATCCAAGGAGAGTACATTTTAAACCAATAAGCGGCAGGATGCACAGCTAACAGACCTCACAGAAACCTTACCACAAAGGGGGCCCTGGGTGGGGAAAGGAACTGTAGAAAATCAGCACACTGCCCCCAGACTCTAGAGAGCACTCACAATCAGAGGGCTGGCCAGTGCTCTCCAATGCCAAAGAAGTAAAGTTTCAGAATAATAGAAAATGTTTTAAAAAGTTTTGCTCACGAGCTAGTCAAGATCTCCAGCACTGACTGATCCAAAGCATGAGACGGCGCTTTCCAGAGACCGCAGCTTCAGACCCGGGAAAGGGTGATGAGATATTTCATTTGGCTAAATTAGTGGCAAAAACGTAATTTTCTTTTCTTTCCTTTTTTAAAAGGAGGCAGGAGAGTAAATCAGTGGTCACCCCAACATAAGGGCCCATGATCCACTCCATGAGCTGTTGAGAAGGCTGTAGAGTAAGGACAGGGAAAAGATTTGACCTCAGACCGAGGTCTCAGCATATTAACTTGGTCATCACTGACGAGAAAAGTAAAATAATAATAATATTAATAATAATACATTCGCTTTATGATACCTTAAAGCTGAAAACCTGAAGAGCACTTTTTGTTTTTTTTTTTTGGCGGGGGCCAACTCCTGGGAGCACTTGCCTGGTTTGGCTGCTGCTCTTTACAGAGCAATGAGTTTTCCCCTGGGCTAGGTCCAGCTCCCAGGGAGGCAGGCTCATCCCCTTTTCCCTCCTCTCTGGAGTGGGCAATCCGTATTAAGCTGAAAAAGTACCTTTCCAAAGTGAGAAAGGGACTAGATTGCTGCTTCAGAGCTGTGGAATTATTTGGCATGCTTTACAGACGGCTGCTACAACAACAAAAACGGATAATTCCAACATGCTTTAAAAGACACTTGCACTGTGCTCACATTCCCGTAAATGTTCCCAAAGGGGCGCAGCCCCTAGCCCAGCTGCCATCTCTGGGAGACACAGAGACAGTTTGGTGAAAACGACTCAGGGCCAGGGGTGGGTGGGTGGGTGCACGGCGAGAGAAGAAAGCAGCCTTCCCAGTAAAAGATCAGTCCTCAGTTTAAAGGTCAGCTTCGGGCAGACCGGCCTCAGGCAGAGCTGGGGTGAAAGGGAGGAGCCGCAGCAGGGGGCCTAGGGTGCCCACCATCTCATCCAGGTCATGCAGAGTCTGGTGCAGCATTTTTTGTGTACAGAGCTGCTCCTCTTTGGTGCATTTCAGTTTGTCTTCCAAATCATCAGTTGTCTTTCCCAGCTTGGGTACCTCTTGCAGCAAACTCAGCACACGTGTCTGCCTCGTGGAGTTTCTCGGTAAGAATCTTGATCTCTTCCTCACATTTGTCATCTTTTGAAAGCCCTTTTCTTCAGCAGCACTCAGACGCTGCAGGTTCTGGTCCATCAGTCTGATCTGCTCATGCATCTCCCTGTCAGCTCCGCTCATTCCTCAGCGCCTTCCAGGGCCCCCTTCAGTAATCACCAACTCACAGGCACCTCCGCGTGCTTCCAATCTGCCTCTTCTGCGCTGTGCTTAGCTGCCTTGGCTTGGATGTCCTGGAGTTCCATCTTTTCTTCATATTTTAAAGCCGGGTTTTCAGGAAACTTCATACCTCTCTCGCTCTCAGCAGCGGCTTTCTCTGCCTCCTCCAGCTTTTGCAGAGCAGTGGCCAGGCGCCCCTGAATGCGGTCCAGCTCCTCTTCAACTCCTGGACCCCCCAGTTCAAGGAGGCCACCTCAGCCTCTGTCTGTTCTCAGCCGCCCTTCTCCCTCCACTTCCCTGGGAGGCGCGGCTCTCTCCTGGCATCATCTGCCTGCTGCTGTAGAACCCGCACGTAGCCTTCACCGCTACCATGGAGGGATCCCGGCCGCCGTGCCCACTCAGCAACTGCTGGCGCTCGGGTTCCTGCCTTATATACAGTTTTCAACTTCTTAGATTAGAAAGATTTTCAGAGGAGGATTTGTTAATCGTTGAATTGCTCCTATTACTTCAACCACACGTGTGTGCACACACGAGCAATATTTGCCTTGAACTTGAAGTTGGGTGCTTGGAATAGGTCATCCTGATTCCATGTGAGCATTTCCTTTTATAAGTATAACTAACGTAAGAGATGAAAACTATGCTGTATGGACAGGTGAGTGAGATAACCACGCGAGAAGTCAGTGGTGGGGGCGCAGCTACAGTTTTAGATCCGCTTTAAACAAGTCTCTGACCTCCCATTGCTTCCAGGTGAACTTATTCCATGAGCCTCAACATCACCTGGTTCCTACCTACCTCTCCAAGCTAAGTTTCAATAATATTTGTTGCATGAATGGTGGACTTGGGAATTTTTTCTACTTTTCACATTTTTAAAAATTTTAGAGCTTTCTCTCTTTTGCCAGGTACTGTTGTACCCTGGAACATCTTATTTTCCATATATTTCTTTTACTTTAAATTTAATTTCTGGGTAGTCAGAGCACTGATTGAGAAGTTATGATTTTGGAAATTCCTGAATTGGGGAAGGAGGAGATTCTGATGAACCAAAGGAAAGGATCAAAGATTTTGAAAGAAGATTTGAAGAGGGTCTCTGATGAGGAGGAAGGAGCCATGGCCACGGGGTGAGCAAAGGGGTGGCGGAAGTAGAAGGACTCCGGGCAGGCTGTGAGACTGAGGGCTGTGGCCAGTGCTGCCGAGGAGGAGTGTATTTGAGTCTTGGGCATTGAATAAGCTCATTCTTGGCCCAAAACTTAAGGTAGCTGTCACTGCAGCTGGCCATGATGAATTAAGTGGAAACTGTTCTAAACAAGCCACCCTGCATATTCAACTTCTCAAACACACTAACAAAGCACTTTTGGAAGAATTCTAACTAGGTCAGCAATACATGCGCCATATATCACACGAACAATTCTAATGTAATTCATACATATCTAGGCTTATGGAAATTGATGTTTTCTGTAAATATTAGAATGTGAACAACTCTCACTGCCAGTCAAAGCAGAATTAAATTTGAGGCTGAGACATATCAAGAAAAATAATAGTCATTCCTAGATTACAGAGTGTGAAAAGGGTCAAATGCTATATATTATCTGGCAGAAACAGAAACTTCCGGACCTATACCTTTACCTTGTATGGTTATAGATGATCTGCTTTTTTGAACCACGTTCATGAAGCTCCCTCTGTGAGTCTCTCTGTAATAAATGATTCTACTGCCTGCTTGAGCTTATTTGAAAAGATTCATCCTAATGCATCTTCTCAGATGCTCTTTCCAATCACAGTTCATTGCCTTTCCTGGCCCTCTTGACTGCCTTGATTATCTTTTCCAGGATTTTATCATTATGATCTCTTCAGGAGCTTCAATAACTTTAATAGGGAATCATCCAAAATTTTTCTTGAAATGTTAATCATGATGATCTCAGAGTTGTGATATTACACACACTCATGCACAAATATTTTCTAAAACTTCTGCAATTATTATTAATTTTATAATGTTTCATCAAATTTATTCAGTCAATATTTATTGAGTGCCTATTGTTTACAAAAAAGAGAGAGGAAACAATGATTTAAATACACGGCCTGGGCTTATGTGGGAAGACATCAGTAAGAGCCGTGCTGACTGCTACTCTTATAATCCAAACAGTATCTTCCAGATGTCTTAGAACAGGGTCTGTGACAGGAACCTCTGGCCTGTCACTTGGGATGGCCAAGAAAAAGCCAAGGGGAAAGAAAGTTCAACTTTTTTTGTCAATATAAGTTTCTGAGTTTATATTTTAGAGTCAAGTTAAAATTACTTCCTGGAGGTGAACTAATTTTCTCATCTAGGTTTTTGGAGCTTCCCTCTGGGCAAAGCATATAGTGACCCAATTCTCTGCAAGATTTTGTAATCCAGAGAGATGAAAATTAAAAGAAGAGATGTGTGCTCAGGAAGGAAAAAAAAAGAGATGGTGAATTATCAAAGAAACTTGCCTAAGAGAACAACAGAAAAAAAACACCTAGCTTCTGAGTATGTTGATTTTGTATATAAATGATTGTTTGGGAGTTCCTGATGTGCAAGGGATTTGATTAAAAAATATGCGAATTTACTATCCAAAATTGGCCAAATATCTAATAAAGGGAAGTGATGATTTCTAAATATTTGATTAAATTAAAAGTATATTAGGAGTCAGCTGTGTGCTCATCTATAGACAAAATGCTTACCCTGCCCACGGAAACTATTCATTTTTTATGTGACAGGTAGCTAAGGCATAACATACAGATGTCAGACACCACTCCCATGACTTGCCCTAGGCACCTGTCACTTCAAGAGTCATTGAGAAGAGACCTGGATTCCCAGCCCAGGCTTCAGAAGGATCAGGCGGCAGTGAGATGGCTGTCAGGGATCATTCTCTGGCTGACCCTGCCCGTGATGGACAGTTCTGTGCTCTGCCATGCTTGACTCAGTAGGAGCTGGCTGGGGTTTCTGCCTCTCCTAGGTTCTCGCCACAACTGCATTTCGCTTATCATAGTCTCTCGGAGGAACCAGGATACTTCTGCCTCATATCACACGAATAATTCGAATGCAATTCTTAGATACCTAGGCTTATGGAAATAGATGTTTTCTGTAAAGAGCAGAGTGTGGCCAGCCTGGTACTGGGTGTCTTGACTGCCAGGCAGTGGGACATATCTTGGGAGCCCGGGGTATGCTTTCTGTCAGCCTGGGCGGTCACTGTGGCTTACACTCAGGCTCTGACCCGTCATGGATGGGCAACAGAGAGAAACTGAGGAAAAGATGTAAGGGGATTCTTATTAAGTATGTACCTCTACTCTCTTCTTCCAATACCAACCTTTTCTTGACAACAAACATGATGGAGTTGACTGAGTGTCAGACAAGTCAGACAAACATGCAATTATGAGCCCTACTGCGCTCTTCCTTCTCTCTGAGTCTTGCTTCTGGTGAGGCAGCTGCCTCAGTTGCTGTCCAAAGCTCGATTAAGCCCTTTCTGTCACTGTGCTAATCCAGTAGGCCACCAGCTCAGAGGGCCTTCGTCTGCCTGCTTTGACCTATTCTTCACACTCAGACCAAGAGATCTGTTTAAAATGCAAATTCCATGACTGCAACCCCCAAATTTCTACTTAGAATCTCTCAGGGATTTCATGTTGCCCTTGGGATAAAGTCTTTGTTAAGGCCTGGGAATCCTCTGTCTAACCTCATAATGTACCTTCTGCCTCTTTCTTCCTGACTTTGGGAAAAAAAGTTTTCTCTCAGCAGCACTAAAGCACCACGTAATTCATAGCCTGCTTTTGTGCCTGCTGCTCAGGCTGCCTGGAGGAATCTTCTCCCCACTACCTGCCTCCCTTACCGTGTACCTCATGTTCAGTCTCAGCTTCAGGTCAATTCCCATGCGAGTCTTTCCTCTCTCCTAGGCCAGGGGACATCCTCGAGGTCCACATGCCTAGATCCTCGGGCACATCACCCATCGCCCGCAATCATGCTAGCCAGCCTTGCTCAATGTCGATCTTACCTGTTGGACGATAAGGGCTTTTTGTATCTATGAGTATTTTCATTCCAGAGTGAACTGTGGGACCTTTAATCCCATCTTTGTGGCACTTATTTCCTAAATGAGTTCATCTCTCAGTTAGATCATGGAAGTCAGAGGGAAGGTCTGGTTCCAGAAATGGAATTCTGTTTCATGTGTTCTTCTCTAGAAAAGTACTGTTCTCTAGAAAAAAATGGAAACTTTGATAGTAGGTGAATCTTCAGTTTCTGGAGGACATTTTTGAGGGGAGGAAATTAACAACAAAAAAGGGATAGAGGACATTAGTTCATGTAGAACAGATGCCCGTTGGCTTGAGTTTGCAAAGCTTTGGCTTCAAGTAATGCCCAGGCTGGCTCATAGACTGTTCTTTGTAATTAAAACTGGTCCTTGAATTCTTGATGTTGGCCACTAGCCATTACTACAGAGAACAAAACTGCTAATATTCACAAATAGCCACAACAGGACTCGGGAACCTGTCCTTGTAGGGCCCAAATGTGATGAGAAAAGCACTTCATCAGCAATTTACTGCTGAGTGTGTTGCATCTTTCCCAGATTTTCTCTCTGGGCAATCAGAAGTATAATTGCACACGATGAGGTGTTGAAAGCTTTTACAAAGTAATGTGGAACAAGATTAACTCTTCAATTATCCCTTACAAAACTAGAATAATAATTCTCTCCTTCATAATGCTCAAAGTATTGTCTTATAGAAGATTCTTTTGACTGTTTTGAAGCTCTTTATGAGTTTATTACCTCATTGTTATTGCATGACATTCCACCCATTTTTCAGATGAGAAGGTTAAAGAAAAGGATGATTTGACCTTTGCATTGTGGCACCAACATATTTTATTATGGTTTGAAAAGTGACAGCCCAATGACCTCTTATTTATATCATTTTTATACAAAACCCCACATAACTACTTTGATTAATATTTCATAGTACAAATCAACATGCTATTGGGCAGCACTGCAGGAGACATAAAATCATCTAAACCAGATAGAGCCATTTAAAACATGTCAGGCTGTAGTTATTTATTATAGGAAAAAACACATTCACTATGACTCAGTGGTCCCTGGGTCAATGCTGATGGACAGTCTAGCCAAGGATTGTGTACTTATCATAATGACCCGGAGACATCTCACCAGTTCAAGTTATTTTATGTCCTCTGGTTAGGGAGTCAGAGAATTGTGTCATACATTTCTTAAAGATTTCAAGCTTGGAATTGATGTATGAAAGTTTAGTATGGCTACTGTGAGCAGTCAATAAACAACATGATTTCGATGGTAAAATTCAGGCTAGTTTGACTTTAAGTCCTTACATCAGGAGCTGCTCCCCGGGGGGCTCACAGCAGCCTGCACACACTTGTCAGATTCTATTGTAATTGGTTGTGCATCTGTCTCCTCAATTAGGCTCTCAGCTCCAGAGAGAGAGAAATGAATTTTCTTCTGTGTAAGCCAGCACCTGGCACATAGTAGGGGATCCCTGACATGTTTCTTGGAGGAAGAATACGCCTCAGAATGGTCCCGATCATTCTGCTGGCTAACTGGGGAGAGGCGAATGCCACTCTGGACTTTGACATATTTTAAACCTCAGGGATGAAAATGTCGTCCTATTTTTTTTAGCCAAATATGAACTTGTTTATGGCCAGGTCCTTTTATAAGTGAATAATTGATAATTATTTAGAAATACAGATTTTAAGTAAAAACGTTGCAAGCATGGAATGGTTTATTGAGTCCTTTTCGTGTCATGTTGGACAGTGTCAAACAGACCCATCAAGAGAGAATCTAGGGAGAGTTCCCTTGGTTCATTTGCTCTTTTCTTTGCACATGATATTTCATGACTTTGTAAGCGAGCATGTTATCCTGAAGACGGCTGGTAGTAATGAAGAAGGTTCTCTTCCAATAGCTATGGCAATGATTTTTCTCTACCAGATGCAGATGCTTTCTGACAAAGTTACAGGTTGATTGTCCTAGACAGATACTAGCCAGTGTTGTACCTAAAATAGCAATCTTATTCCAGTCTTTTTTCTCTCAGGTATTGTAAATCTTTTCTCCTCACCAACACTCTTTAAACCAGCTTTACCATTCTCTTGGCTTCGAAAAAGATAAGGTGTAAACAAAACAAAACAAAACAAAACTTCAACATGTGCTTACTTTATATTTGCATGAGATTTGTTGTTTGGGTTTTTTGAAAATAAACTCATATTTGTTTATTTTATATAATCATGCTTAAAAATATTGCAAAATGCCGAAGTAGCAATCCAGATCTCTCCAAAATGTATTTTTGTATCCTACTTGATTTTTTATTTGCTTTTGAAATCAATATGAAAAACTGAATGTGTGTGTGAAGTGTTGGTGCGTGTATGTAGGGACTGATATAAAGAATGTAGAGTTGGATTTTGCTGCTTGTACTTATTTATTTTTAAAAATACAAGATGGAGCAAGAGATGCAAATAGATTTTGACAATAAGGATGCCAATGGGAAAATGTTGCATTTGTCAACATGGAGTACATGAAACAAAAATACCAGCAGGCTAGGGATTATGCCAGTAAGGGGGGAGTGAGCACACACTGAGGTGCTGGAGGAGAACCTGCCATTGTTGAGTCTTTCTACTTCCAGTGTCAATGGAGAACAAAGCTGCAACAACAGCAGCACGATTCTCTAGTCAATTCTCTTTGAAATATTTGGTTCAAGGTCCACTTTACAATGGGTTATTTGGGGGAAATTCGAGAAACACTGAAAAAAATGACAATGCCCCTTGAGGAGAGAGAACATAATTCAACTTGATTCAATGCACAACACATGAAAAAATATTTATTGGTATTCTACTCTATACTAAATTGTATAAAACACATAGCAGAGAGAAAAAATAAATAAGGCATGGTTCCATTCCTCAGAGACATGAATTTTGTTGGGCATGCAAGGCCTAGCTTACCAATATAAAACAGTGGAAGAAGGCAGGGGGCAGGGGGCGAGCAGTGAAATCAGGGGTTTGGGGGAAACCTATGTGGGAAAAATTGTTTGCTGGATAACAAAGATAATTATGGACACTCATAAAGCTTTCATTTTATTTGTCTTCAATTTTTATCAGAAAAAAAACTAAATGAGTGGATCAATCATTCTTTTATTAGGAAACAGGACACTTTTGAGCAAATTCTGGTCTTGATCTGGACTGCGAAGATCCTCTGTTCACGGACACTTGATAGCATGGAAAGCTCCTTTGCTCGAACTACCTGTGGGCAGTGCTTGCCATCTGGACAGCTCAGGTAGGAAGAAGAGAAAAAGCCCATTCTGCAGCCAGTCTCTTCTCCTCCTAACTCCACCTGCTCTTGTATCACTAAATTTGCTACATTTTTCTATATTTTTATTTATTACATAAACACCTTTAGAGGAAAGTTGAGGGTGGTAAATGACAAAAGAAAGTCTTGTTCCTTTCAACGTCATTACTTGGAACATTTAACGTGCTCTTTAAGACTGTTTATTGTTATGGACCCTTCCAGCTCCAATTCAGGTGCAAGCCTGGGTTTAGAGAGTTTTGCGACAGAGGTACACTTTTTTTCTCCTTGTACATTTAATGTCCTGTCATAAATATTTTCCCCATAATTATATGTTTGTAATTATTTTCTGCTGCTGCATAAGGTTTATACTTATTCCTCACTTAGCTATTTCTCCAGTTTTTGACATTTATTTAAATATCAGTGTTTGCTTGGAATAATTTTTAAACAACTTTGTGAATCATACTGTGTTTTATCATATGAA
>JAQZBX010023995.1:0-30458 GCA_029593785.1 Cabassous unicinctus
AGGAAAAGTTGAAGAAAGCCTCTGAGATATTTGGAACCAATAAAAATTAAATGGGAGACGAAGAAGTAGAGAAGGGAAAGCATGGAGCAAAATATATCTGAAGAATTAATGGCCAATAATGTCTCCACTTTGAGTAAAAAGTCATTGGTATACAGATCAAAGAATTTCAACCAAACCTAATTTGGAAAAACACAAAGGTATCTTCACTTGTACAGTAAATTGTCAACTGTTGACAGCCAAATTAAACAGAGAAATTATTGAAAGGAGCAAGAGAAAATGGCTGATTCTATGTAAGATTGGGGCATAATAAGATTAACAGCTGACTTCTCTTCAGAAACATCCAGAAGGCAATGAGATGACATGTTTAAAGTGCTGATTGAAAAAATAAAATTCAACCAAGAATACAATATCCAGCAAAATTATCTTTAAAAAAAAATATTGGTGTAATAAAATTTCTGTCCAGGTAAACATTACTGAGATCCTTCATTGCTAGCAGATATACTTTAGAAGGACTAGTAAAGGAAAGTCTTCAAAGGAGAAGAAATTACTCCATATGATAATTCAGTCACAGAAAGAAATGAAACTTATTGGAAATGATAGATATTTTCGATGCCAGTACATATAAATGATTATAACATATATACTTGTGTGTGTGAGAATGCATGTATATTTTTATCCTCTTAATTTATTTAAGTTACATAAAATTTTTTGCCTACACAAATTATGATAATACTATATTTGGGGCTCACACCATATATAGGAGCTATATATATACATATGATAACAGCATAAATTAATGAGGAGAGGGGAATAGAATTATTTCTGGGCAAAGTTGCCATTCTTTGTTGATGTTATGCTAATATTAGCCTAAAGTTGACTGTGATAAGTGAAATGAACATAGAAATCCCTAGAGTAAATCTATCATTCTATCATTCTCTCTCTCTGTCTCTCATTCTCGCTCTCTATCTATCTCTGTCTCTATCTCTAGCTCTATAACTATATGTGAATATTTGTGTGTGTATTATACATATATATGAATATATATGTGTGTGAATAAATATTTCACAATACGGAAACTGAAATTTTATATACTCTTTAAAATATAACAGAAAAACTGAAACAGGGAAATAATATAAGGCGAGATATTTAGAGAAAAATTAGCCAAAATAAAGTCATTAATTCAACCATATATCAATATTTACATTAAACACAAATGAACTAAATACTGTAACCAGAAGGCATAGATTTTCAGAATTAATTTGAAAGGCAAAATCCAACTATTGGCTGTCTACAAGAAACACAATCTAGATTTAAAAAAAAACAAAAACGACAAGTTATAGTAAAAGGAGGGAAAAAATAGTCCATGCAAACAATAAAACAATAAGCATAAGAGAACTGGAGTTGCTACATTAAAGTCATAAAAAATATATATACTGTAAGACATGAAATGTTTCTAGAAACAAAGAGGAATATTTAAGAAGTATAACAGGACTCATCATCAGTATAACAATTGAAAATTCATGAATAACTGACAAATGAGCCCAAAATTCTGTGAAATATAAATAAAAAAGCAATAGATAAGCAAGGTCAAATACATGATTTAACATGTTTAACTGGGAGTTTTAACATATCACTGTTAAAAATTGATGGAAACGTTAAGATAAAATCAGCAAATGTAGAGAGTAATTCAACAAAATTATCAATCAGGTTGACCTAAATAAAATATCTGTAGAACACTACACCCAACAATTGTTTCAGAAATGATTTATCAACTTTGGCACTATTACCATTTCACCGTGGATAATTCTTTGTGTGGACAATACATCTTTTGCATTTTAGGACATTTAGCAGAATCATTGGCCTCAAGCTTTAAGAGAGCAATAGTGTCCTCTCCCTCCATCTCCCTTCTTCCACCCTTTCCACTATGCTATCAAGTCAGTCAACAATGTTTCCAGACTTTCCAAATGTTTCCTGGCAGGGGGATTCACCCCTGACTTACAGTCATCTCTTGGTTTTTAATTTAGAATATATTTTTACGGAACTCTTAGAAACATGAACTTGGTGCCCAAAGCACCTGTACTTTTAATACATTCTTGACCAGTACCGAGATGTATGTCCTTCAGATGAGATAATTTATATTTTATAAATTCTTCATTTGAGATTTAAATTAGTATAGTATTGTCTATATATAAATATAATTTTAAGGCAAACATGCTTTCAGAGAATACATAAAAATATTTCCTTTTCCACTGCATAGTTCTTTATTGATCACCAACAAAGACCAAGTCAATGTACTAGTTTTATTAATAGAGAACAAAAAAAAGACATATCATGAAGAAAAGGACATTTTTTTAATTCAAGTCATTTTCTTATTTTCATGAACACAGAAGAGTTGTTTCTACTGATGATGACTTTCTTCAGAGTCTCTTTCACATCATTGTTCTGGAAGCTGTAGAGCAAGGGGTTCAGCCTGGGGATGATCACTGTACAGAAGACAGAAGCCATCTTGCCTGTGTCAAGGGAATGGTTTGAGCTTGGCTGTAAGTACATAAAGATAAAGGTGCTGTAGAAAATGGTAAAGGCCATCATGTGGGAGCTACATGTGAAGAAGGATTTGCACCTGCCTTCTGCTGACCTCATCCTCAGATGGTAGAAATAATGAACATGTAATAAACAAAGGCAATCAGAAATGAAGAAATGAATTTGATCCAGCACAGACCAAAATCAATAGCTGTTTGGGTGAGTGTCTGAGCAAGTTAGACTGAGGAGAGGCATTTCAATGCAATAGAAATGATTGATGATATTGGAATGGCTATAAGAGAGTTGGAAGGTGAGGATGGTATGAAACAGTGCCATAAGGAAGCTATAGCAATAGGGAGCCACTTTAAGCTGAGTGCAAATTCTTGGGGACATTGTGACCATATACAGGAGGGGGATTACAAATGGCCACATATCGATCATATGCCATGGAAGCCAGTAGCAAGCTCTCTGATACTATGAAAGTGAAGAAGCAGCCTAATTGAGTAGCACAGGCAGTGAAGGAGATAACATTTTGCTTGTATAAGAAATTTCTGAGCATTTTTGGTATAATGACAGAGGCATAACAGAAGTCGACAAAAGTCAGGTTGCTAAGATAGAAGTACATAAGCGTGTTGTGTCTTGCATCTGTCCTAATGACTAGAATCAACCCCAGGTTGCCCACTACTGTACAAAGCTAGATGGACAAGAAAACCATAAAGAGGGCCATCTTCAGTTCCTGATGATCGGTGAGGCCCACAAGAATACACTCAGTCACCTGGGTGCAGTTTATCTGAGCCATTTGTCTTTCTGGAAAGTCTGGATAAGGAAAAAGAGAGGAGTGTTAAGCCCAGGTTACCATTTCTATAAATGGTCTTTTATACCTTAATATCTTGTAAAGAGTTTTTGTTGCTAATTAGGGTTTGTTAGTGAACTGGGAACTGGGAATGGGAAAGAATTTAGAAAGAGATAGTTGTGAGAAGGAGTATTCTATCCTCCAGGATCTATTTTAGAGAAGGTGTGAAATGGTCCACACTCAATGGCCACAGAAACTATCAGTTTTAGTGACTTGCCTGGGCTCACTCAACTGGTTTGTCAAAGATTAAGACTCAGTAATGAGGGTTTTATGTATCATCATTTGAAAGTGTTTTGTTTTTTTACTGCAAACTCATCATCTAAAATTTTCTGCCTGGATCACCACATTCTAGCATTCTGTAATTTCTAAAATATGTCAATCACGTTATAGTCTAAAGTTCTGCGCTCCAGCAATTGCCTCTGCCCTCTTCTAAATTGTCTCAAGGCTTTCTCACTATCTGATAATACTTTGTATACTTGCTTATTTATTATCAATCTTCCCACTAAAATAGAAGCTCCACATGGGAAGGAACTGCTTTGTTCACCACTATATTCTTGTAACCTAGAACACAATCTTGGAAAAATTAATTACAAAATATTTTTTGAAAGAGTACAGTATGTAAATTTCCATGTAGGCTAAGACCATTTTATTGAAAAGGATATTCTTCTGTTTTGTCATTTTGTCTGATTGAGGAAAAAAATTAAATACACATCAACAGTTAATGTTCATTGTCAGATTTGATATTTGATGAAGCTATTGAAACTATCATTCCTTGACATTTTAGGAATTCCCCTAAGTATATAAAGCCTGATGGTGTTATTTAATTTTACCAACATAAACCTACCATTTTATTAGTTATTGTTATTACAGTAATAACAACAATCATTTAATAAGTATATCATTCATCAAACAGTATGCTGCCTGCTTTATAAGAAACTGAAGTATCAGGTTCTTATTCATAAAAATCTAAAATTATTTTAGAAGTTTGCAACAAAGTTTGTAACAAAGCATGATGTTTCAGTGACTGTAATACAGATATGATTCCTGTAAGAAAAATCAAAAAATAAATATATAATTTAGCAGAGATGTCTATTCATACATTTGCAGGACGGGTTGCCAGAATTTGAAGAAGGACTTACTAATGTACTGAACGTAGCCAGTATTCTGCAAACCAAAGAGGAGTTCTCATTAATGTTTATAAATAGAGTCCAGTGCTCTCTCCATTCCTCTAATGGAGCATTTGTATTTCCTCAACATTGTTGCTACTTTGACTTGGGTAAGTGGAATTGTGAGTTTTTCTGGACTTTTGTTAATCCTCATTTGAAAGCCCTGGAGAGTATGAAATAGTTATGCTTTGAATCTTGTCTCTTATGGGAAGATTCCACTGGGATGCTCTTAATCTCACATTCCCTCCCGTGTTGTGACAGTGAGTTGCTATGTGAGAAATTTCAGGTTGAGACTAACTGAACAAATATGTTATATAGTTTACAGACTTCTTCACTTTTAGGTAAAAATTATAATACAGTAGATATGGAATTCCTGAAATCTAAGTTGGTCAGTGAAATCAGTATCATTTCAATAAATTAAGAAATAATATTCTAGATTAGACACACAACATAACTGTTACAATCTAATTTTTAGTTAGAAAAATCATAAAAGATAGAATATGCTTTCTCAAAATTTTAAGAAGAAAAATTTTATTGGCAAAGCAGACTTTCTGGAAACAACTAAGAAAACAACTTTTCTTAGTTGTTTGAGAAGTACTAACTGGATGAGACCGTTAAATATTTTGTCATAAAGTTTCCAGACAATGCTTAAGTACAGATGTGTAAGACAAATCTTCCTTGCAGTAGAATTTCAAATAACAAACATAGAAAGAATAATGAAAGAAATAGAAATATTAGCAATAGAATTACAAAGTAAAAATAGCTTCAGAGCACATCCACTGACTAATTCTAAAAGGGCAAAGCTTTAAGAGACCATTTGAGACTACCATCATTGATTGTGAAGGCCACTTTTTTCATATATTATACCGTATAAATAAGTGTAGTTTTCTACATCTTATGTAATTTTATTTTGTTTATAGTTAAAATCAATCCAATTTTTGTATAAATACTAGAGAAGTATACTGAAGCCAGCGCATATCATCTCTTGAGATCCAATTATACTTATCTTTCCCAACTACACATTCAGAAATATTTCATTGTGTACTTAAAATTGCCTATGCTGGGAATATTTATACTATGAAAATAAACAAATGCTTCAAATCAGGGCTTAATATTTTTATTTTTCAAGGAACTGGTTGTTAAACAGTTAACACACAACTGATTCCCCTCCCTCTTCAACATATTTATGTATTATTATATATGATATTTTTAATATGTTTTACTGTTGTAATAACAAATATCTCTCATTGTGAAATCTTTCTGGGAGCTAATATAATGGTAAATTTATTTAAAATATCTCTGCCATTAGATAGCTCAATGCTAATGCTGTGGACTTAAGGCCACAATAAAATTATGAAAATAAATGCATTTAACTATTCTTAAATTTGCCCAAAGGGGCCACTACCTAAATGTATTCTAAGAGTTGTCTATTTAATTAATTGCATGCCTTAACAGAGAAACAATACATGGCTATTAAAGAGCAAAACATACTTACATTTATTGACATTAAAACAGTATAATATATTTAATTAAAAAGAGAAGTCTGTTATATAAGTTATATAACAATTTTTTTTCAGGGTGTATTTTTTCAGGCTTTATTGAGGTATAATTTACATACACTATAAATTAACCAATTTTAAGTTTAAAATTTGATGAGTTTTGGCAAATTTTTAAATTGTATAATAACTACCACATTCACAATTGTAATATTTCCATCTTGCCCTAAGTTCAATCCCCTGGCAGTCAGTCTGCTCCTACTGTACCTGGCTATCACTCATATTTCTGAGAATGCAGTTTTGCCTTTTCTAGACTTTCATATAGATAGAACATACAGTGTAGATAATATTTTGTGTCCAGCTTTTCTTTTTACTTAGCAAATTTTCTCATGATTCATTCATTTTGTTACATGTTTCTGTTAATGGATTTATTGCATTATATGGACATACCATAATTTCATCAGTTGCTGGCAACTTGGACCATTTCCACATTGAGGCAATTATGAATTAAGCTGCTCTAAACATTCCAGTATTAGTCTTTGTTTGAGGATATGTTTTGACTTTTTAGCATGTAAATACCCATGAGTGGGATTGTTATATAGTATATAAGTCCTATGTGTGACATACTAAATAACTGTAAAACTGTTTCCAGTAGGTGTTTTGCCTTCTCCCACCAGCACATCAGTGTTGCAATTGCTCCACATCTTTGTCAACACTTGCTATTATTAGTCTTTTTAATTTAATTTTTCATTGTAGCAATTTTTCATTGTGGTTTTAATTTGCATTTCCTTGATGATTGATGATGTTGGGTCGCTTTTTCTGAGCTTCTTTGCCATTTGTGCATCTCCTTGGATGAAGTGACTATTCAAATCTTTAGCCTATTATTAAAATTAAGTTGCTTGTGTTAATATTTGTAAAAATTTTTTTAAAAAAAAAAAAAGTTCTGGAAACCAGTCCTTTATTGGATATGTGTTTTGTAAACATTTTCTCTCAATTATGGTTTGTCATTTCATTTTCCATGCTGAGAAAAAAAAGGTTTTAATTTTGTAGTAATCAAGTTTTTCCAGTTTTTTCATGCTTTCTCTGTGTCCTGTCTAAAAAATCTTCATATAAGCCAAGTCCACAAAAATGTCTCCCTGTATTTTCCTCTAGAAATTTAAGTTTTACTTTTTAAAATCAGTTTTAATGAGATGTATTCACACACTATACAATCCATCCAAAGTGTACAATCAACTGCTTTCAGTATAATCACAGAATTGTGAATATATCAAGAATGAATGATAACTGATATTTATATATTCCCTTGCCATGTTCCATAAATCCAGGACAAAACCAAAAAGTTTAAATTGTGTATACCAAATGTTAGTAATTGTTATATTTGTGTGGCATTATGGTTGATTCATTGGAGGATCAGGGAATCAGAATCCACATTATATTATACAAAATATCCAGTTCAAAATTTTACAAAGCCTTCAAAGAGGGAGAACATCATGACACATAAGCAGAGAGTTATTAAGAAGTTAGACACTGTGTCTTAGGGGCCTAGAGATCAGTGTTAGCAAAAACTTCAAAACAGTTATGATAAATATGTTTAAAATACTAAAGGGAATTATGTTTAAAGAATCAAAGGACAATATTATTAGAATGACCCATCAAATAAAAATAGAGACAAATTATTGAAAATTTGGAAATACTGGAATTGATAAATATAATAACTGCATTTTTTTAAAGGACTTAGATGTACTCAAAAGCAGATGTAACCTGGCAGAAGAAAGAATGAACAGACTTGAAAATAGATCATTTGAGATTAAGATGAAACCAGAAAGTAAAAGAAAAAAATGAGTAGAGACCTGTGGGGCACCATGGATCACACTGACATGCTTAATGGATATTCATGAAGAAGAGAAGAGAGAGGTAAAAAGGCAGAAATAATACATGACAGAATAATGCTGAAAAGTTCCTCAATATGATGAAAAACATTAATACATACATCCAAATACTTCTACAAAAATCCAAGTATGATTATCACAAAGGGATCCAACATAGGCACATCATTATTAAACTGGTAAAAGAAAGAAAATCTCAAAAGCAGCCACAGAATAGGACTTATCATGTACTAGAGAACCACAATAAGAAGAAAACGTGTATCTCCTCAGAAATAATAGAAGCCATAAAAGAGTGGGATGACACACGGTAAGTGCTGAAAGAAACAAACTACCAAGCAAAATTCCTTATTCAGCAAAATTGCCCTTCAAAAAAGAAAGTGAAATGAAGACACTCATTGATAAGTAAAGACTAAGAACCTGCATTGCTAGCAGAGCTACCACTCAAGAATTATTAAAAACACTCTTCAGGATACAAGGAAATTATATCAGAAAGTAATTCAAATCCACATGAAGAAATATAGAATGAGGGAAATGTTTGCATGTAGATTAATTAAAACGATTGCACACATATATTTTTTCATTTTTCTACAGTTAACTGATTTAAAATAATTTTGACAAAAATTACAAAACTGTTTCATTCTACACCATGTAAAGATGTAATACACATGAAAATAATAGTGTAACAATGAATTGTTGGAAGATAGCCTCTAATTTTATTGGAATTAGGTTACTATTGAACCGTTTTACTTTAAGATGCATATTGTATTGCCCAAATCAACAATATAAATATAAGAATATAAATCAATATTGTAATAAAAAACCAAGAAAGGAATTAAAATGGTGTATTAACTTAGATGTAATTTAGATTAAAGAAGGCATAAGATGAACAATACAGCAACTACAACATACAATATATAGAGAATAAACAATAGAATGAAATATGTAAATCTTACTATATTTTAATTACATTAAGTGCAGTTGGATTAAAAATTCTACTCAAAACACAGAGATCAACAAACTAGATCAAAACAAGATCCAAGTACATATTATCCATGAGAAATAAACTTTAGTTTCACAGACAAAAGGAGTTTAAAGTTAAAGGATGGAAAATTACATGCCATATAAGTAGCAACCATGAAAGAGTGGAACTGATTGTACTTAGAGGAGACAAAATAGACTTAAGAAAATGTTACTAGAGGCAAAGTGGTATGCTTAATAATGATAAAACAGTCAATTCATTGAGATGATATAGCAATTACAAATTCACAAATACATAAACATCAAATGATGGAGGCCCAATATATATGAAGCAAAAAGGTGTAAAATTGAAGGGAGAAATGGACAATTTAGGAATAGTAGTTGGAGACTTTAATACCTCCTATCATTAATAGAACAACTAGAAATCAGGAAAAATACAGAGCGCAGAATTTAGAAAGGGTGAAGTAAAACTGTTTTTGTTCATTGTCTCTTGATACTCTATATAGACAATTCTAAGGAATTTATAAAATATGTAGCACCAATAAATTTAGCATGATTCAGGGGGAAAATATCAATATGCAAAATTTATATCTATTTCTCCATATCAGGAGTTAATAATCAGAAAAGAAATTAAAGAAACAATTACATTGACAATGGCATGCAAAAGAATAAAATACTTGGAAATAAATTTAACAAAAATGTGCAAAACTTATACACTAAAAACTACTTTAACTCTGCTGAGATACATTAAATCTCTAAATAAAGGAAGATATGTAATCTATATGGTTAGAAGACCCAAAATTTTTGAGAGGGTAATTCACCTCACATTGATCTATAGATTCAGTGCAATAACTTTTAATATCACAGCAGTCTTTTTGTAGATACTGTCAACGTAATTCCAAAATTCTTTGGAAATGCAGAACTAGAATAGTTATTATAATTTTTAAATGAAGGAAAAAGTTACAGAACTTACACAACCTGATTTCAAAACTTACTATTACGGTAAATGACATAGTGTCATTGCCATAAATTTATCCACACAACAATGGAAATGACTTAAGTTTGAACAATTAAAGCCATTAGATTTTTTTGACAATTGTTTTGTGATAAAGGTGCCAGGGTAATTCAGTAAGGAATTTTTGACCTTACCCAAAATTTGGTATGATTTCCCTTTTTCCTAAATAATATAGGTTTCAATATGATCTTGAAAAACTTTGGGAACTTATATTATCTGGCTGCAATAGTTATTTCTACTGAAGTAAAGAATTGTACAGATAAGCAGAAAGGAAGTGTTGTTGTTTAGAAAAAGAGGAAAATGTCAAAAAATTAATCTCAAGGAGCAGATGTGGCTCAAGCTGTTGAACACCTGCTTCCCACATGGAAGGTCATGGATTTGGTCCCCTGTGACTCTTAAAAAAACAAACAAACAAAAAACAACAAGCAATGGAATGAAAAAAACCAACTCAGGGGAGCCAAAGTGGCTCTGTGGTTGAGGGCTGACTTCCCCATATGAAGTCTGGGGGTCAATCCCCAGCCGCAGTACCTCAAAAAAAAAATTAATCTGATCAAATATTTCTACATTCTGATGTTATAATCAGTCATGCAGAATATTAAGCAAGTATTCTTGCATCTATCTTCACAGATAAATATAAAGATGTTAAGTGGGAAGTTTGCATTGATTAGTTAAGACTCTCTTTAGAGAATCTTTTACTTATTTTTTCCTCAGGCTGTAGATCAATGGATTCAACATAGGGATAACCAAGTTGTAACAAACAGAGGCCATTTTGTCAATATTAAAAGTGTGGCTGGATTTGGGTTGGAGGGAAATAAACAATAAGGTACCATAAAACACAACCACCACTGTCAGATGGGAACCACAGGTAGAGAAGGCTTTGTACCTCCCCTCAGCTGAGTTCATTCTGATGATGGCCACAAGAATAAACAGATAGGATACCAGAACAATTAACAGGGAATAGAGCAAATTACAGCCTGAAAAGATAAAAATGATCAGTTCTAATTCATTTGTGTCATAACAGAGAATGGATATAAGAGGGATACAATAACAATAAAAATACCTGATGATGTTACAAGCCAAAAAAGGACAATGTAAATAACTTAATTGTGAGAAATAAGGATACAAATGTGTTTTAGAGATGTGAATAAGTACCAACACCCAAAATACTTTCACTGATATGATGACCACATAGAGAAGAGGTTTGCAGATTGCCACATAACAATCGTAGTCCATTGTTGAAAGAAGAAACAGTTCACTAACAAGGAAAATCTCAAAGGTTGCTAGCTGAGTGGCACAGTGTAGCAGTTGGGCAGTTTGATGTAATTATGATTTCCAGAAATAAAATTGAATCATGCTTGTAAAATGGTATGATAATCTGGGCATGATTAAGTTATGATTAGGGTGTTAACTGGGCCGTGTCTTGAAAAACTTTGGAACTTAAAAAGGAACCAAAAAAAATTACTGGATGTTGTCAGTAGGGCATTGAGCCCCACCCCTGGGTGGGTGGGGGAATCAAAAATAAAAGTCAAGGCTAAGGACAAAGGGAGTAGTTTATTTATTTATTTATTTTATTTATTTATTTTTTATTTTTTTGAGGGAGTAGTTTAGATGTTGGAGTTTTGAGGTTGGAGACAAGACCCCAGGATATAGACGAGCCATTCACCTGAGAGTTCATAGCTCACCTTGTGGAGATAAGCAATGCCCAGAGAGCCTCATAGACTACAGCTGACCTTGTGTAGGAGAGGAGCTAAGCTCAGAGAGAAATGCAGCACCAGGAAGAGAGGAACCCAAGAAGCCTGAACCCTGGCAAATGTCAGCAGCTGTCTTGCTCCAACACTTGGCAATGGACTTAGGTGAGGGAAGAAACTTATGCTTTATGGCCTGGTAATTGTGGACTTCTACCCCAAATAAATACCCTTTACAAAGACTAACCAATCTCTGGTATATTGCATTAGCAACCTTTTGGCTGACTAATACAAAATTTGGTACTGAGACTGGGGTAGTGCTTTTGCAATTACCAAAATATTGGAAAAATTTTATAAATGGGTAAGGGGTATTTTTTGGAGGAATTGTGAAATGCTTGATGGAAAAGGCCTAGATCACTTTGAAAAAAACTGTTGATAGCAATATGGATGCTAAAGAGACTATTTATGATGACTTAGAAGTAAATGATGAACCTGGAATGGGTAGTGGAAGAAAGTAGTGATAAATATGAATTTCAACCACGTGACCAGTTACAGAAATGAGGACTGTAATAGTCATGAACTCTTCTTCCTTGTTTCATTTTTAGTATGATTGTATATGTACACAAAACAAATTTCTTGTTTTCTACCCCAACCTTTTCCCTTATTAAATGAAAAGTGATGTTAATTCCACATAGTAATATTTCAGGATGTCAAGTTTAAGAGGAAATATTACCCAAGGACTTGCACCCTGTTCTGTGGAGAATTAATGCATTTCTGGTTATACGCAGGGGAGTTGAACATTGTTAGGTGGAAATATGCTTGTCTGTTATTGTTTTTACATAGAGACTAAGTATGGTTTAGGGTAATGTGTATGACTGCCAAGTAGACAAGGGGTGGACTGTGATGGTTAGCTAATGTGTCAACTCGGCCAGGTAATTGTGTCCAGGTGTTTGTTTCAGCAAGCACTTGGCTAATTGTAATACAGGAGCATTTATGGACTTCGATCACCAGTGAATTTACTGTGTGGATGGCTGATTACATCTGCACCAATCAGGGAGATTGCATCATCAATGGGTGACGCTTTTATACAATCAGATGACTGCCTTAAAAGGGGAAGTGATTTCAACATTCAGAGAGAATTTCCCAGCTTGTTGTTGGACAGCCAATTTCTCCCAGAAACTCATCAAGGACCTTTCATCAAACTTTCATCAGAGTCCCTGGTTTGCAGCCTGCCTGTGGAACCTCGACTTGTGCATCCTCATGGTCACCTGAGAGACTCTTTTAATATCTCATATTATTAACAGATATCTCCTGTTGATTCTGTTTCCCAAGAGAACCCTGACTAATACACACACCAATTGTAGGAAATTGTATTTTTTTTTGCAACAAAGTTTACCATCATTTTTGGACCAACAGCAGTGGAGTATCCAAGATCAGTACTGGACAAATGTCTAAGGAAAAGGTATGTGGGCATGTGACGCTTGGAATCCAAATGGGTCAAAATAATCATGCCCAGATTGCCTACCACTGTGACCAAGTATATGACAAGAAAGATTGCAAAGACAGGGACCTGCAGCCCAGGCTGGTCCATGATACCCATGAGAATAAATTCAGTCACTTGGGTCACTGCAGTATGATTCTGTTTTTCCATATAGATCATCTTGGGAACCTGTGTAAGCCATAAAATCAGCACTTGCTGTAGTTGACATGCTATCTCTGAGAGAACATAGAACATAATGTACATGCTCTAGGAGAATTTTTTCTGTCTCAAATTCTAAATAGAGATTCCTCCATCCATCAGGCTAACACAACATACATCAAGCGAATGGAGAGAGCCTGCACCTGAAGGCAGGATAATCCCATCCACCGTATCCAAGGGATATAAGCCCACTCTCACTTGGAGGTGGAGTGGACATCACCATTCCAGTCCCCTCAGGAGTGGGAGAAGAGCTATGGACTAGAGTGGACTTAATGGGATTCTGTTGTAGACATATTGTTAATCAAGCAATGGAAGAAATTATAACAGTGAGGTGGAGGCAGTGGCCGCTAGACACTTTCGGGGCTGGGAGGGGATGGGCAATTGTAATACAGGGGCTTCTTCAGGACTTGGGGGTTGTCCTGATTGACGTTGTGGCAATGGATATAGGCCATTTTACATCAGCATATACCATGCAGAACTGTGTAGGAGAGAGTGTGGTTTACGATGTGAACTGTGGTCTATGCTTAGTGACAAAGCCCCAGGATATGTATATCCATTGCAGGTGATGTGCCACACTAATGAAGGATGTTTATGTGAGATGTTATGGGAGGTATGGGAGGTGGAGATCATGGGAATCCCTGTAATCTTTGCGTAACATTTATGTAATCTAAGCATCTTTAAAAATGTATATATAAAAAAAAACATTTATGTAAGCAAATGCACATATATGCATATATATCTATATATCATTTTACAAATAATGGCTTCTATTGTGAAAAATTTGATTTTTACCCACAATAAAAAAAAATTCAATTCATTGAAACTTTAGTCAAGTATGCTTTAGAAGGATAAATTATTTTGATGCAGCTGTTTTGATGTCTCTATGATGACTTAGTTCTATTCAGCCTAAGTAGTTTTAAATATGTCAATAGGTATATCTATTATATTTCAGCTTTTAAAAATTTCAAGTAATTTATAAAACAGACATAAAGGGACTTTACAAACTATTGGTAGAGTGAGGAATCCGGTGGTGTTTAGGAAACCTCTGACCATTAAATATGGGTTTTCATAATTCTCACTATGAATATTTTTTAAGCAATGCAAAATCCAATGCAATAATATGCTAAGTTTAGAGTTTCGTTAATAATGACATAATCTGCCTTTGTCACATCTGCCTGTTGTTTCTGCAAATTGATCATTTCTTCATAGTGGTCCTGCAATCATACATAGCTCTTCTCTACACAAAGGACCTGACCATTCTGATTATACTTGAACCTTAATGGAGATTTATGTAAAGAGGCTGAGCTGAAAGAAGAATGCAAATTAATAGATGCTACTCATTGAGGTCACATTATGTGTGAGGTACACTTTAAAACACTTTCCATTAACTCCTGTGATCCACACAATAAAAATAGGAAGTGGGTAGTATTTCTTCCCTCATTTGTAAGTAGGGAAATTGAGGCACAGACATTTAAATAGCTTAACCTAGATGACTCAGCTAATAAGTAGTGGAGTTAAATAGCTTAACCTAGATGAGTCAGCTAATAAGTGGTGGAGTCACGATTCAAATTCAAGCATTCTGCCTTAAGAACATGTTTTTATAAACCCAACATGCTGCCTCTCCATTAAAGGTGAGCTGAGGAGACAGGAAATAAAAGAATGGGACAAGAAGGACACCAGGGAAACAAGAGTAGACCAAGATCACTTTTTAAATGAATGGCTGAAGGAAATTCATTTGAAAAAAAAGTATTGTAAATAAAACACAGCACAGAGTATCAGGGACTGTATAACAACTCTATCCTGATTATTAATTATTTTGATGAAAGAAAAATATATTGCAAAGGAAGAAGCAGTTTTGCAGAGCATAAGCCCTTCAAGATATTTGAGGCTATTTGAGCATGCCAGTTTAAGCTGCATGTCCTGAGGAAGTTTCCAAGACCAATGTTTTATACTCACCTTAAAGGAGTATCACACTTGTCTTCCTTCAGTTTGAAATCTTATTGTTCGCAAGAAGGATTTAAGTATTTTTCTAGCTCCTTGAGACTCATTTTCTTAAAGTTTACTGTGAATCAAGGATAAACACATTGCACATAATTACCTCAAGAGAGAGTGCATTAGATAACTGTTTATTATTATCTGAAAATCCCATTAGGAAAAAGACAAAAGCATTTTTTACCTGTGTCTCACTGAATGAATAAATTACACAATATCACCAGTGGACATCAGAAATATGCCTCTGTTTGTAATTCAGTTATACATCATAAACAAAGTAGGTATACTACACACAAACTCTCTTTTCCTCTTTCTCTCTCTCTTATTCTTTCTCTCTCTCTCTCTCTCTCTCTCTCTCTCTCTCTCTCTCTCTCTTTCTCTCTCTCTCACACACACACACACACACACACAATACATGAAAAAATTAAAGAATGACTTCCTGAAAAGAGATTATGCAATATTTGATATGCAACTTCGTTTTTAAAAAAAGATAATTTTCTGAATATAGAATTGTAAGTTGACATAAGAAAATATCTTATGATTCATATTGCTTCTGCCAAGAAATTTGTTCATTCTTTTTTTGTCCCTCTATATTTAATGTGTCTTTTATCTCTGGATGCTTTTAAGGATTTCTTTTTCAAGTTTGATTTTAGAAATTTGATTGTAATATGCTCTGGCATGTTTTGTTTTGTTTTGATTTGTTTTCTGTTTATCTCATTTGGATTTCTTTGAGCTCTTATATGTCTGGGAGTTTATTTGTTCTGTTTTATAATTTGGCAAAATTCTGGCCAAAAGTGTTTTTTTCTGCCAGACATATTCTATCACTTTCCCCTGGGCCTATAGTTAAATGCATGTTAGATAGTGTATTATTATTAAACAGAACAATGAGACTAAGTTATTGTATTTATTTCAGTAATGTGTTTACTTTCTGACTTCTTTTGGATAATCTCCATTGTGATATGTTTAATTTACTTGTCTTTTCTTTTTCAGTGTATAATCTGTTGTTACACTCATTCAACAATTTTTATATTCATATCTGATATTGTATTTTCATCTCTAAAGTTCTTTGGGTTATTTATTTATTTATTTATTTTTTATTTACACCCCTCCCTTGCTGCTTATGCTCACTGTCTGCTTTCTTTGTCCATTTACTGAGCATTTCCTCTGTGTCTGCTCGTCTCCCTTTTGTTGTGTCATTTTGCTGCCCCAGCTCTCCATGGGTGCAGGCCATCAGCTTTCAGTGGGCTCGAACTCGGGCCAGCTTGCCCTCACAAGGCAGCCGTGGGAACCCAACCCAGGGCCTCCCATAGGGTAGATAGGAACCCAACCACTTGAGCCACATCTACTTCCACCTTTTAGTTATTTTTTAATCTTTTCTTAATTTCCTTGTTATGTTCTTGTTTTCTGTTAAATCACTGAACATACTGAACATATTTGTAATAGTTGTTTTAAAGTTCTTATCTGCTAATTGTTTTATTTATTTCAGAATCTATGCCAATTGACTGATACATCTAGTGGATACATGACATGTTTCTACTTGCTCATATGAGTAGTATTTTGGATTAGAAGCTAATTATTGTGAAGTTTATGTTAATGAATGTTATATTTTGTTGTGTGTATAAGAGAATGTTAATTTTTTATGAAGGATCTCATTGTTTGGCTTGTTTTCTAGCTATATGGGTAGATGATAGAGTTCCGAAAAGCCAGAGAGCATAGACCTTGTTGAAGATCTCTCTTGAATGCCCTGGTCTTCAACAAGGCCTTTACTTTCTGGTTCTTTGGAACTCTAACTTAGCCTGTCCTCCCTGGCCTCTGTGATTTGTTCAGTTGATGCCTTCCTGGTCCTTCTTTCCATAGCCTGGTAGATGTTCACTACCAGCATGCTCGATTTAGCCACAAACTGAAGGAGATCTATTTTAGATTTGTGGGACTTATTCTCTGAATAGTTCCCTACTCAACAGTACTCTGTCTTGTAACAGCTTTCAACTGCCACAATTTCCACTGAAACCAGTATTTGTCTCCTCTTTTCAACAAGCCCATGTTCATTGCTTTGAGTTGACCTAGAATCCAGAAATACCTTAGGCCATGTACCCAGAATATCCTGGTGGCCATTTTTCTTTTCCTGTCTCTTTGGAATCACAGTCTTTTTCTCCTATTGTCCAATGTCTGAAAACTTTTCTTTTTTTTAGGAGGTACCAGGGATTAAACCTAGGACTTCAAACATGGGAAACAGGCACTCAACCACTGAGCTACATCCATTCCCCTGAAAACTTTTGTTTCCTAGGTTTTGTGCAATTTTTCTAATTGTTTACAGCAGAGGTTGATTTTGGCCCCATGTACTATGTACTGGAAGGCAGCATAAATCTGATAGCATTTTGATTAGAAATCTTTATGTGCCTATCTAAATTTAGATATGAAGAGAAACTTTAAAAAAAGATAGCAGCCGTTTGAGACTTGCATATTGTGATAAATGTTTAGTTAGGATTACTCTAAACTCCTGAACATCACGCTGTGTAAGGATGAGGAAAATTCAGAGCACGGGAGATATAATATTTTCAATGTAATATATTTACTTTTCCTATACCTATAAATATAAAAATAAATGTATACAATTTCTAAAATAATTGTTTTGCTGTGAGTTTTTGTTAAAATCAGTGAACAGCCTGAGTTTCCTATCTAAGCTGACCAATTAAATTTGAAAAATCAAGATCACAGATGACAAAAGAAATCTTTTTAGGATGTATGGCAATTAGATCAGAAAATAATTCAAATCCATGTGAAGAATACAAAACATGGGTAAATATTGACATGTAGGGAATATAAAAGACTGCATGCATAGATATTTCCCTTTTTTACCATTACTGATTCAAAATAAATTGTACCAAACAAATACAAAGCTGCTTTGTTAGCATGTAAAATATAGATATGCAATACATATGATAATACCATGACATTGAATCAATATTGAAGCAAAGTTTCTAATTTTACTGAAATAGTTTTATATTAACTGCTTTAATTTAAGATGCATATTCTAATGCTCAGAGCAACACTTAAGCATATAACTCATTATTTTAAGAAAAATCCAAAAAAATAATTAAAATGGTATATTAGTTGTACTGGGTATGTCCAATGAATGGGAGAGCATGTGTTGCAACTCCATTGAGATTCAGAGCCCAGCTGGCACATGGACAGCCCCAAAATTTAACTCTCTTGGACATACACCTACCAACTTTAGTACTAATTATAAGTTCAAATAGAAGGACAGAAGAGCCATGTGTAGGGAAACCACAACTGAGTCCAACTCTGTCACACTGAGGAGCATAAATTCCAAAGTAGGACCTACTGGCAAGGGGCAAAACTCCTGAGCTATCTGCACTGTCTGTAGAGTCTGGATGTTTCCAGAGCCCTCAGGAGCCCTGCTATTTGGGGTATTATCTACTTTGGCTGTCAATGAGATCCGGCGGAGACGTGCATAAGCATTACCTCTGGAATGAAATCCTGACTGAATTTGAAGGCTCTTAGCCATGTAAACTCATTTTTCTTTAATTTTCCCCCCTTTTGGTCAAGTCTTTTTTTTTTTTCCCGTTGCATTGCTTGTTGGTACTTGGTAGCCATCCCTCAGTGCCAGGGAGGCTCAATCCCGGGATTCATGTCCCATGCTGGGAGGAAGTTTTTGCGTTTATCTGCTGAATTTGGCTTAGAGAGAGGACACATTTGAGCAACAAGGAGGCTTCCAGTAAGTAAGTCTTAGACATCTTACAACACTAGGCTAATTTTTAATTTCAAGAACAAAGGCTTATAAGCAAAGTCATCAGTGTCAAGAGCCCATCAATGGAGCATCCTCCTTCACTAATCATTGCCCCTGTATGTGGGGGATTGTTGCTTTTCCATTAAAGAATATGACAGAGCTCCCCAGGATGGGAATTTGATATTTTTTGGTTATTGTGTGAATCTCCACCCACTGTGATAATGCCCCATGAACATTTGAAAACATTTATATGCCTTATATGTATGCCCAGGTGAACCTCCTCCCATGTATCCCCCATTACAGACACCCCACACCAATGGTCCTACCCTGGCTCAGTTGTAACCTTTCTGTGATCCAAAACTGATGAAAAATGAAGCCAGTAAAATATCCAAATACATTTAATAAAAAATGAAATATTAATGATAGTTTTAAACATAAGAAATAAAATATAGGAATTTTTTAAAAACTAAAAATAATGTGAAATAAAAATATTGGGATATTTAAAAATAATGAAAAATATTAAAAAATGTTTTTGACATTCTGCCTTTGATGAAAGGTGGTCCCCTGGATCTGTCTCTTGTTTCCACCGTGTTTGAATGGAACAGACCCAGGGACTATTTCTCACACCTCTTCATTGTTGCCTACCTTCCAACAGTTTCTATAGTTGCAACCTCTGTGAACAACATCTCGCCTATCACTTAGCTTCTGGGACCAGCTAATACTGTTTTTTATGTATAGCTCCTCATTGTCCACCAACCATGAACTCCCAGATCTATGAGAATTATTCCACCAAAGTGGAGGCCTCTGTTAATCACCTGGTCAACCTGCAGCTGCAGTCTTCCTACACCTACCTCTCCCTGGGCTACTATTTCAAGGCCATGAATGGCATGGACCACTTCTTTTGTGAGTTGGTGAAGAAGAAGTATGAGTGTGACAAGTGTCTCTTGAAGATGCACAACCAGTGCAGCAGCCATGTGTTCTTCCAGGATGTGCAGAAGCCATCCAAATCTGAGTAAGGTAAAATCCTGGATGCCATGGAAGCTGCCCTTTTCCTTGAGAAGAGCCTGAACTAGGCCTTTTTAGATCTGCATACTCTGTGATCTTTGTGACTTCCTGGAGAACCATTTCCTCGACAAGGAAGTGAAACTGACCAATAAGATAGGCGACCACTTCACCAACATTCACAGGCTGGCTGTCCCGTAGACCAGGCTGGGTGAGTATCTTTTCAAAAGGCTCACTCTCAAGCATGACTAGGAGCCTCCAGAGCCCAGAGGCCATGGTGGGGAACCCCCTCTATCCCCTGGCATCCAGGCTTCTGCTTGAGTCCCTCCAGCTAGGAGGCATCTTCTAATTGCAATCTTGTAGCCCTCTAACAAGCCCTGAAACAAGTGTAAACAATAAAGCTATTTGCAGCAAAAAATGAAAAAAAAAATCTTCTTCATAGCTCAGCTGATCTAAGAGACCTTCCTAAAAGAGCAAGTGGGTGGAAGGTGACTGTAAGATCTGTTGTCCTATATGTACAGTGAAATATTCTTCCATTTATTTCCCCAGTGTCTAACTTTTTTTCTTTTTGTCTTCAAAGAAGTTTTAGGTCACAGTTAAATCACATACAGTATACTGGGGACTCCCATTTACCCAACATCCTCCGTCTGTTCCCCCTTCCCATATTAATAATTTTTTTATATGTGGATTATACATTTGTCACAACTGATATACAAATATTGAAACATAACTACTAACCATGGTCAATGGTTTACATTAAAGTTTACATTTTGAATGATACAGTTTTATAAATTTTTGATGAAATTTAACATGGCCTATATCCATCACTGCAAGATCATTTAGAACACTTCCATTACCCCAAAAATACCCTTTGTTCCATCTATTCTATTCCTCTCTCCCCCTCCCTTTGGTGTCCATGGCAACCACCATGCTTCACCTCTTGAAGGACAAGATTCATAGTTACTTGCAACAACACTGAGGGCTTGACATAATGGTTTGTCCTGTATTAGGCACCACCCATGCTTTGAGAGACTCCCACTCCTCAATTTGAGAACATATATCAAGGAACCAAGAGTGTCTACAGCTTCAATCAAGAGAGTCCCATCCATCAGCTGTATGGGATCCAAGGCCCCCCTCAATTACAGATGGAATGAGCATCAACATCCCAGAATCCTCAGAATTGGGGAATGATCCATGGACTAAAGTAGACTTACAGGTATTCTACTATAGAATTATTGTGATTCTAGCAATGGAAGAAATATCATTGATGTGGAGTCAGTGGCCACTGGAGGTTCTGAGGGTAGAGAGTGGGAAAAACAGATGTAATATGGGGGCATTTTTGGAACTTGGGAATCGTCCTGAATGACATTACAATGACAGATATAGACCATTATATGCCTTGCCATAACCTACAGAATTGAGTGGGAGAGAGTATAACCTACAATGTAAACTATTATCCATGCTTAGTGGCAATGCTCCAAAATGTGTTTATCAATTGCATTGAATGTACCGCACTAATGAAAGATGTTGCTAATGTGGGAAAATGTGGGAGGTGTGGGGAGCAGGGCATATGGGAATCCCCTATATAATCTCTGTAACATTTATGTAACCTAAGTAACTTTTAAAAAATAAAAAAATGAAAAGACAAACAAATGAACAAACATCCCTAGAATTGAGAAATAGTGAGACTCCCTTAGCAACAAGGGTGAGTGACAGAAGGACAGTCCTTTACCTTGCCCAAGTTAAACCTCTATGGACGTGACCAGACAATCTTATTAAGGCAGGGCAGGGGGTAGAGAGAGAGGTAGGAAGAGCATAATTAATACCCCCATCCCTTTTAGTTATTTCACTTAGTGAAGACAATATCATCCCAACATATATGAGTTATAATTTTCTTTTACCTTAATAGGACTTACATGGGAAACATATAAAGCCAATGGTTATGGTTACTGTAGCAGATTGATATTATTTATGAATTCCAAAAATACCCATTTGATTATGTTTGTAAACTGCTCTATTTCTGTGGGCATGATATCCTTTGATTGTGTTAGGTTCAGCTGAGTTGTCTGATTAAATTATGTTAAGATTAGGGCTTTGGTTCAACCACATCATTAGAGTGCAACTCAGTGATGAGTCCCAGCCCCCTTGGTGGGCCGATAAAACAGACTCTCACACAGAAGTAGATACACAGAGAAGAAGATCACAAAGGAAGACAGACAGTTCATTAGACATGGCAGAGATCCCCGGGAAAAGAGATGGGCCTGATAGTCTACAGCTGATCCTGTGAAGAGAACAGAGCAGCTGAGCCCAGAAAGAAACAAGCATCAGGGAGAGAGATGAGCCTTATACCAGCCTATAGCTGAGATTGGAAGAAGCTGGGAAAATGGAGCCTTAAGTGGGAGAAGGAAGGCTGAACCCTTGCAGAAATTGCCCACAATCTTGCTTCAATATGTGGCCAATGACTTTGGATGAGAAAGTACCTCCTATGGTACCTTGAGTTGGACTCATCAGGGCCTTCTCACTATAAGCTTTTTCTATGCCAAATAAATACCCTTTTTAATAGACAAAAAAAAAAAGTTATATTAAGGTAGATGTATTTTAGATTAAAGAAGGCATCAGAGAGGCAATATTAAACTAAAACACACAAGACATATAGAAAACATATAATAACATGAAATATATTAATCTAATCATATTATAATTAATTTAAATGTAGTTGGAATAAAAATTCCATTAATAACCCAGAGATTAACAGACTAGATAACCAAACAAAATCCAAGTATATGTTACCTATGAGAAATGCACTTTAGATTCAGAAACAATAAGTTTAAAGTTAAAGGATGAAAAATTATACCACACAAGTAACAAACAAACATGACAGAGTGGAACTAACTGTATTTACAGGCAACAAAATAGACTCAAGACAATATTACTCAAGACAAAGTAGTTTATTTAATAATGTTGAAAGAGCCAATTCATCAATATAATACATAACAATTACAAATTCATGAATAAATACACCTAACATGGAACCCCAAAATATACAAAGAAAAAAGGAAAAAATTGAAGGTAAAAATGGACAATTTAGGATTAATTGCTGGAAACTAAAATATCCCCTTGCAGTAATAGACAGAATAATTAGAATTCAGCAAGGATACAGAGCATAAAGTTTGGAAGGGATGAAGCAAATGTGTTTTTGTTCACAGACACTTGATACCCCTTATAGACATTTCTAAGGATTTTGTAAAATTACATAAAACTAATAAGTTTAGCAAGATTAAGTTGAAAAATCAACATCCAAAATTTATGTTTATTTCTCCATATTAACAACTAATGATCAGAAAATGAAATTAAGAAAGTAATTCCTTTCACAAGATTTATGACATCAAACATCAAATATGACAAAATACTTAGAAATATGTTTAACAAAAATACAAAATTTATACACTATTATGGCACTTTGATATTATTTATGAATTCCAAAAGGAGATATGTTTGTAAACTGGTCTGTTCCTCTGTTCTTGATACCCTTTGACTGATTTAAACTTAAAGGCTTTATACTTACTTGATTAAATCAAGATTAGGGATTTGATCTGGCCACATCATTAGGGCCTTCAGGGTTGAGTCACCAACCCCTTGGTGGCCTATATAAATGGATGCTTAATCAGGAACATAGAAGCAAGTACGTGACAAAAAAGGTAGGGGCTCGCTAGATACAGAAGAGGATCCTTCAGCCCAGGAAAGAGATTTGGGCCTGATAGTTTGCAGCTGAACAGAACAGAGCAGCTGTGCTCTATGCCAGCCTACAGCTGAGATTGGAAGAAGCTGGGCCCATGGATCCTTAAGAGGAAAGAAAAAGGCTGAACCCTTACAGATATCACCCGCCATCTTGCATCAACAAGTGGCAAAAGACTTTGGGTGATAAAATACATCATATGGTACCTTGAGTTGGACTCTTCCAGGCCTTGTAACTATAAAATTTTACCCTAATTAAATACCCTTTATAAAAACCCATTTCTGGTACTTTGCATCTGCACCCCTTTGGCTGACTAATACAACTATATATTACAAAACCTTGCTGAGAGAAATTAAAGCTCTATATAAAGAGAGTTATGTCATGTACCTGGATGAAGAGACTCAAAATGTTTAAGATGCTAATTCTCCACAAAATTTTTTTTAAAGATATATATTATTTATTTATTTCTCACCACCCCCTTCATTGTTTGTACTCACTGCCTGCTCTCTGTGTATGCTTGTCTTCTTTTTAGTATGGGAACTGAACCAGGGACATCCCATGTCGGAAGGAGGATCCCAATCACTTGATGCACCTCTGCTCCGTGCTTGTTGTGTCTCTTATTATTTTTCCTTATTGGGTCTCCTCATTGTGTCATCCCCTTGCATCATCTTGGTGTCACCTAGCCATGCCAGCCCATCAAGTCAGCTCACTGTCTTGCTTGTCTTTTTTAAGAGGTACCAGGAACCAAACCTGGGATCTCCAATGTGGAATCCAACTGCTTAAGCCACATTCGCTTTCCAATTCTCCACAAATTGAACTACATATTCAGTGCAATCACTTTCAAAATCTCAGCAGGCTTTTTTGTCACCCTGCTGGGATTTTGACCTATATATTATTAACAGATTTTAAAATTCATTTGGAAATGCATCAGAACTAAAATAGTCATAGCAATTTTTAAGCAAAGAAAAAAAGAGGCAGAACTTACACAATCTGACTGCAAAACTTATGGTTAAACCACAGTAATTGAGACAGTGTACCACTGCCATAAATATACATGTAAAGCCAATTTTTGGACAATTGTTTTGAGACAAAGATGCCAGGGCAATTTAGTGAGGAATTTTCTGTTTTATCATCAAAGTGTCCCATGACAATTCGTTATGCATGAGTTGAAAAATGAACTTATATCCTTACCACAAACTTTACACAAAAACTTACCCAAAATTGATCATAGACATAAATGTAAACATAAACACTATAAAACTTCTAGAAGTGAAAATAGGAGAAAAAATTTGTGACTTTAGGTTAGCAAATATTTTATAGAAATAACATTCCAATGTGATCCATAAAGAAAAAATTAAAAATTTGAATTTCATCAATAATAAAAATTTTGATTTTAAAAACACAAAAGATACCATATAGAAAATGAAAGGACAAGTCACCGAATGGGAGAAAACATCTGTAAATCACATGTCTGGTAAAAAGCATGTATCCAGAATATATAATGAAAAATTGCAGTCAATAAGAAGACAAATAATACAATTAAAATATGTGCAAATGATTAGTTGGATATTTTAACAAAAATATATACAAATGACTAATAAGCAACTAAAATTATCTTCTATACCATTAGCCATTAGTAAAATGCACATTAAAACTACAACGAGATGCCATTAACACTCCTTATAATGGCTCTAATCAAAATGAGTGATCACAGCCAATATTGGTGAGGATGTGAAGAACAGAAAACTCTAGAAAACTCTTTGGAAGTTTCATTAAAGATTTAGTAAAGAATCACCAATCACCACACCAATTCCAATTCTACGTATCAACCAAAGAAAAATGAAAACATACATATACAAATGAGATGTGTACACAAATATTAATAGCAGCATTATTTGTATTAGACATAAACTGGAAGTGATTCAAATGACCATCAACTAATAAATGGATAAACAAATACTCTTCAGCAATAAAAAGGAATGGACTTTTTTTAAAAATTAATCAATTAATTTATTTTTTTGTATTTTAAAATATGCTTAGATTACATCAATGTTACACAAAAATTACAAGGATTCCCATGTTCCCCACCTCCCACCCCTCCCACAACATGCCACACAAATATCTTTCATTACTGTGGGACATCACCTGCAATGGATATACATATCCTGTGGCCTTGCCACAAAGCATGGACCATAGTTGACACTGTAGACAACACTCTCTCCCACACAGTTCTATACCCTATATGCTGATGTAAAATGGCCTATATCTGTCATTATAGTGCCACTCAGGACAATTCCCAGTCCCGAAAAATCCCCTGTATTACAACTGCTTTTCCCTTCCCTGCCCGAAAAGTGTCCAGTGGCCACTGGAACCACCTAATTGTTGTAATTTCTTCTATTGCTTGAATCACAATATGTCTACAACAGAAGACAAGTGAATCCACTCTAGTCCATAGCTCCAACACCAATCCTGAGGAGTTTGGGATGGTGATGTCCAATCCAACTCCAAGGGAGAGGCGGCCTATATCCCATGGATACAATGGATGGGATTATCCTGCCTGCAGCTCCAGACTCTCTCCATTCCCTGGGATGGCCGCCGTCCATCATCACCTCCTCAACAGGTGACTTAGGTGAGTCCATTGAACTGTAGACTAGGAGTTGCAGCTACACCGAGATTCCAGGCACAGCTGGCACATGGGCAGGCCAAAGACTCCAGTATCTGGGAGTACACCTACAAACTCCAGAATCGCATATAAGTTTGAATAGAAGGGAGTGATGGACCATGTGCAGGGAGGACTTATTTGAGTCCAGCTCTGTCACTCTCAGGAGCACAGATTGAGTGGAGAGCCCACTGATAAGGCAACAATCTCTGGAGGTATCCCACATTATATAGGACCTGGGTGTCTCCAGAGCCCTCAGGATCCCCTCTGTGTGGGGTGATATCCACTTTGGTGTTCTATAAGGTCCTACTGAGGTGTGCATAAGTGTTACCTCTGGGATGACTTCCCAACTCTTTTTGAAATCTCTTAGCCACATGAACTCATTTGCATTTACATTTTCCCCCTTTTGTTCAAGGTCTTTTCCCAGTGCTATTGCCAGATGGCACTTGGTGTTAATCCCTCACTGCCAGGGAGACTCATCCCTGGGAGTCACGTCCCACACTGGGGGGAAGGTAATGCATTCATATGCTGAGTTTGGCTGAAAGAGAGGCCACATTTGAGCAACAAGGAGGCTTTCAGGTGGCAACTCTTAGGTGCCCCATAGTGTAGGCTAAGTTTCACTCGCAAGAGCAAAGACTAGTAAGGCTAGTCATCAAAAACAAGAACCCTTTAGTGGACCATCCTCCATTGTCAGACACTGCCCCTGCACTCAGGGGTTGTTGCTGCTCCCTTGCAGAATGTGGCAAATCTCTCCAGGCTGGGAATTCAGTATTCCCTAGTTTATTGAGTGATTGTCCACCCACTGTGACCATGGTCCACCCCTTGGTCATTTGGACAATTTTGTATATTTTTCATGTATATTCAGATGAGCTTCCTCCCATGAATCCCCCATCCCAGCCCCCCCAACCAATGATCCTCTGCATCCCCTGTTGTAACACTTCTGTGATCTAAAACTTCCTTGAAGATGAAGCACAAAAAATAACCAAATATAACTGATAGGAAAATGAAATAATAATGATAAGCTTAAATGTAAGAGATAAAATACATGGAAACTCAGAAAAAAAAACTAAAAATAAAATATAATTAAAGAATTGGGACTTTCACAAAATGGGAAAAAAATTTAATTATTGTTATTATTAATTTTTATCACTGCATTATCGGACATCCATTCTGTACCATGGCACCATCCCCCCTCTCACTCCCCAGTGTCTCCCAAATTTTCATTTGATTTTCAAAGACGTTTTAGGTCACAGCAAAGTCACACACAGAATACTAGAAACTCTCATATACCAAATCTCCTCCCCCTTTCCTCACCTCATATTGTACCTTTTTTATGTGGATGGTACCAATGTTATAACTGTTATACAGATAGTGAAACATAGCTACTAAACATTGTCAATGGTTGACAGTATAGTTTACAATTTAGATGGTACAGTTTAATAATTCTTGATGATATTTACCATGTCCTGTATGTATTACTGCAAGGTAATGAAAAATATTTCTCCTGACCACTATATACCCCATTTCATTTTTTCTGTTCCTTCCTCCCCATCCCTCTGGGGCACATGACACCCCCTTGTCTTGACATATTGGAGGACAAGATCCAAAGTTACATGCAACAAGAGGTCTTGACATGCTGATTATCCTCCTCTGTTAGGATTCACCCTTGCTCCTAAGAAACAGCCACCTGTCTGTTACTGGGTGAATCGGTCCTCCCAAAGAGGGGGGTCCATCTCCTTTCCACTCACCATGTGTGTCTCCAGTCTCTGACACAACACATTATGACAGGATGAATATTCACACACTCCCCAGAAACCTGCTCAAGATGTGCCCAGTATTGAATGCCCCCCCAACCTACACCTTAACCCAGTGAAGCTACTTTGTCACATTGTCATAAGAACATTCCCACTCCTGCACTTTCAACCTCATACCCACAAATCCGATGTTCACCTAGTCCCTCTCCCATCTCTCTCCCCAGTATCCTGGGTATTCTAACCCACCCTTCCTTATCTCCCACCTATCAACACTGCACCACCAAATCCAGCAATATCACTACACACCTGTCCTATCTTTCAATATGCAACTATGCTCTATCACTTTATGATAGATTATGTCCATATGGGTGATAGCTCAAATTCCAATCTTCTTTTTCACTCCCTTGTCAACCTATCTTTCAGACAATGGTTCTCAGAGACTGCTCACTATCCTCAATTCAAATGTGTGAGGTCATATACTGTTCATCCTTCAATGCCTGGCTTCCTTCACTCAACATAAGGTCCATGTTATTATGTTGTTAAGGTCCATGTTATTCCATGTGTTAGCACTTTATTCCTTCTAACAGCTGAGTAATATTCCATTGTAGGTACGTACCATATTTTGTTTATCCATTCATCTGTTGATGATTCCCGGGACTGATTCCAACTTTTGGAAATTGTGAACAATGCTGCTATGAACATTGGGGTGCATATATCTGTTATTGTCTTTGCTTTCAATTCTTCTGGGTCTATAACCAGCAGTGGAATTGCTGGATCATAGGGAACATCTAGTGTTAGTTTTCTGAGGAACCTCCAAACTGTCTTCCACAGTGGCTCGACAATTCCACAATCCCACCAGCAAAGGATGAGAGTTCCTATGCCTTCACATCCTCTCCAACACTTATGGTCTGCTGATTTTTTAATAGCTTCCATTCTGATGGGTGTAAGATGGTATCTCATTGTAGTTTTGATTTGAATTCCCCTAATAGCTAGCAAAGTCCAGCATTTTTTCAAGTGCATTTTAACTATTCTGTTTCTTACTTGGAGAAGTGTCTCTTCAGGTCACTTTCTTACTTTTCCAAATGGGTTGTTTTTCTTTTAATTTTTGAGGAGTTGTAATTCTTTATATATGCAGGATATTTGGCTCCTCTCAGATATATGGATGCCAAATATTTTCTCCCATTGGAAAGGCTGCCTTTTTATTTTCTTAATAATGTACTTTGAGGTGCAGAAGTTTTTAGTTTTGAGGAAATCCCATTTATCTATTTTTTCTCTTGCTGCTCATGCTTTGGGTGTGAAGTTCATGAAACCATTTCCTATTACAAGGTCCTCTAGATCCTTTCCTACATTATCTTCCAATGTCTTTATGGTTTTGGCTCTTATATTTAGATCTTTCATCCATCTGGAACTGATTTTTGTATAAGGTGTGAGATGATATTCTTCTCTCATTCTTTTGGATATGGATATCCAGTTCTCCAAGTATCATTTTTAAAGAGGCTCTTCTCTCCCAACTGAGTGGGCTTGGTGGACTTGTCGTATATCAGATGACTGTATATGTGAGGATCTATAACAAAACTCTCAATTAGGTTTATTTGGTCAGTATGTCTATCCTTGTGCCCATACCATGAAGTTTTGAGCACTATAGCTTTGTAGTATGTTTTAAAGTCAGATAATTTGATACCTCCAACTTCACTTTTCTTTTTCAATAAGTCTTTGGCAAATCAGGGCCTCTTACCTTTCCAAATATATTTTGTAGTTAGTTTTTCCAGTTCCTTAAAAAATGCTGTGTTGATTTTACTAGGATTGCGTTAAATCTGTAGATTAGTTTAAGGAGAATAGACAACTTGATGATGTTTGATCTTACTATCCATGAACAGGGAGCATTCCTTTAACAGTGTTGTGTAGTTTCCTGTATATAAGTCCTTTACATCTTTAGGTAAATTTATTCCTAGGTATTTGATTCTTTTAGTTACTATTTTGTATGTTATTCTTTTTTACTTCCTGCTCAGATTGCTCATTATTGGTGTACATCAATGCTACTGATTTTTGAGCATTGATCTTATCACCTGCGACATTACTTAGTTCCTTTATAAGCTCTAGAAGCTTTGTTGTAGATTTCTCAGGGCTTTCTAAGTATAGGATCATGTCTTGTGCAAATAATGAAATTTTTACTTATTCTTTTGCAATTTGGCTGTCTTTTATATAATTTCCTTCCCTCAGTGCTTGAGCAAGTACTTCTAAGACAATGTTAAATAGGAGTGGTGATAGT
>JAQZBX010023996.1:0-30456 GCA_029593785.1 Cabassous unicinctus
GAGAAATTCCTGGTGAAAATGGTTTAAGTAATAGCTTTCGTGTCTAAGGAAGGAAGTTGCCATCTTCTGCTCAATCATGTATTAAGAACCTCCTTTGTGTCATGTCCTGTCCAAGGCACTTAGGCTCTAGAACAACATAAGAAATGATCTGTTCCTTCAAGGTATCCATCCATGACACCTCTGTTGGATTATGTGTATTAAATTCCTTTCCATAAGTAGCAAGAGTTGCACAGGTTCATCCACACTCCATCCCCAAGTCCCTTAGTCATCCAGGTAAAGTCCTTATGAGCACATTAAGATCCTGCCAGGTGTATCATCCTGAATTATTGTCATGCTGGGTGTGGCATCAGCCTCTGGCCAGATCCACACCTCTGTGGTGGTGACGCCCAGGTGTGACACACACCCAGACATTTATAACTTCTTAATTAAATCGGAACTGGAGAGTAGGGTCTTCTGATGAACAGAAATTTTAACTTTAAGGAATTTTAATTTATCAATCTTTCTTTTATGATTAATACTGTTTTGCTTTGGTTTAAAACAAAAACAACTCTCCCCACTTCGTGGTCAGAAAGTTTTTAAAGTTTTTCTTTTGACATTTAAATCTGAAATCTAACAAGAATTGACGTCTACGTATTGGGTGACATAAAAGATGCTGCCAAGATGATGGGGAAGATGCGTGTGTTGAGAGAAGCAAGCACAATGGAACTGGCTTAGAGATCACAGGAGGTTAAGAAGAATAGGCTGGGCCCCGGAGTTTATTAGGGGTGAAGCCCTTCAAGCCCAGGGGTGATCATGGGGTTTCTTCTTGGTGCATGTTATTTTTAGTTCAGCTCAGTATGTATAATGTTTGGATAAGTCAGTGAGCTAGGTCACTTCATGGTGGTGAAGAAGAGCAGTTATATAATAACCATGCTGTCAATTGATCATTTTGTTTTAAAAAATCTTTTGAACATCTAGAACTGGTATTTCAAAAGGATTAAGTAGAATCCCTGCCCTCAGGGAACTTACCATCTGAATATGAACACGTGATTGCAATGTAGTTTCATAAATGGATGAGAGCACCTTCCAGTCATTAAATCTTCACAGTTAACAAAAGGACTGTCATACGCAATTTCTCACTATGTACTCATAACCCCTTTTATAGGTTGAATTGAGACTCACAGAGGCTCAGTGACTTGCCTAAGGTAACACTGCCAGTTAGCACAGTGCCAGAACTAGAATCTAGATTTTTCTCTTCATCCAACGTTCTTCCAACTCTGCTATCTCTTAGCTTCATCTCAATTTTTTAACAGTTTCTATTGAACAATTAAATCCTGTGCATAATTTGTCATCTATTTATTCATCTATTGATCAACCTCTTTCTATCCATCTGTCACTATTATTTGTCTATTTATCTTTCAATTGTCTATACACTCATCTACTTACATATTCATCTGGCCATTTATCTACTTACCTACCTGGGTAGGTAGAGTGGGTGATGGAAAGAGTCAGATTCCAAGGTCATCACTAGTTAGTGCCTAACATCAAGCAAGTTACCTCATACATTTGTACATCAGTTCCCACATCTATAGAATGAGGGGTTTGGACCAAATATGCTTTAAAGTATGGTCTGATTCTAATATAATTTCTGACTAACTTGTAATTTTAAAGCCTTGTCTAATTTAATACATATTTTATTCACTAATGGGTCATTTGCATCACTTTTGTGTACCTTTTGTCTTCAGCTAACTCTCATGTCCCCTTCCCTGATGAACTGGGTAGCCTTCTTTGATTGCAAGTGATAAAAGTCCAACTCATACCCTCTGGGCAAAAACCAGACCCTCTTGGGCAAAATCATAGTTGGCAGTACTGGGCTGATCACAGAGCTTAAGCGGTAACTAAAAGGACCAGGGCCTCTGGACTGGAATTCTAAGGGGCCATATCTCATTCTCCATCCACATTTTCTCGCTGATGATCAGTTTCTCTTTATATGTAGATCTCATTCTCTTCTTCTAATGAAAGACCTATTCCATGCTATGGGAAATATCGTCCCTGGCAGCCCCAGCTAGGCAACCCCAGTAGAAAAATTCTTTCTTACAGTGTGGGCATATTAGTGCAGGGGAAGGACTCCCAGTGACTTCCTCCTCTTGGACTGAGGATTGGAGTGTTCTGGCCAAGGTCCTTTCATCCATAGCCTCAGCAGAACCTCATGGAATGAGAGACAGATTGTTTCCCTGCAAAAAAGGATGCTGAACAGACCCAAAAAAAAAAAAAATCATTGTCCATTATATCTACCAATCAAACGATAAGGTACAGTGGGCAGAAAACACGGCTTAGAAAAGTTAAGGCAGCATACTGGTTAGGATCATGGGCCATGGAATCAGTTTTCCTTGGTGAATCCCAGCTACTCATTTATCAGCTCTGAGCAAACTCTATAACCTTGTTAAGCCTCATTTATTTCATCTGCAAAAGGAGGAAAATATATTATCCGTGTCAAAAAGTTACTGTGAGGATTAAATTGGTACCAAATGCCAAGCACAAAAAAGTTTTAACGGTTAGCTGTTATTATTACTATTACTATTAAGAGTATCCAGCAGGTATAAAATAAATGCTAGAGACTGAACTAAAACAATGTCTTCTGATGCCTAACTTAAAGCTTCTCCCACCACACCATGGGCTGAGGGCAACTGAGTCTTGGAATGTGGCAGATGCAAGAGCAGAAGAAGTGAGGAAGCAGGATTCTGGAGCTGGCAATCCTAGGTGCTTGTCCTAGGCCAGGTGGCCAGTGGCCTCTCCTTTACTTTATTTTATAAGTACTTATTGGAAGGTACTATCATTACCCCTATTTTGCAGAAGAGGAAACTGAGGCACAGTGAGATTAACTTGCTCAAGGCCGCGCAGCTAGTCCATGGCAGAGCCACTCCTTTAGGGTCCTTGCTGGTATATTAACAAAATAAACAGGTTTTCTTAGCTCTCTGGATAGACAGGAAGGATTCTGTTTTCTTTTCTCTGCACTGCCCTTGCCTGGTACATCATCGGATACACGGTTGGTACTTGGCACTGGATCTTTTTAAGCAACAAATGGATGGACATCGACAGTGAAAATCAATAGAGAAGAAAGCAGAAAAATGTAGAAGTCAGACTCCACCAAAATGTAGGTTACTTTGAAGTTATATATAGAAGCGTCCCCAGATAAATAACTGTCACCACCACCACTGTTGTTAATTAATGCCCCACCTGTACACAACCTTGGGATTGATTTTTGTTATAAAGGAAGAGTAAGCTTAGGTCTACCTGAACACGTTTTCATTCTCATTTTTTACAGTCCAAGAATTTCAAAATAAAAATGGTGTGCTAGGTCATTCTGAGACCTGTTTTTCTTGGTTACTCAATCCCACAGCCTGTCTACTCTGAATTTCTGGAGGGTGTGTCATCCTGTACCTGCGGCAGAGCAGCGACTCAGCCTGTTGAATAACACTCCCCTTTCCCCAATGTGACATGTCAACTTTACTTCATTGCTCTGGCATGTTTCTTGCCCTATGGCTGTTAAACAAGGCAACCCAGTCAGAAAACCAAAGCAAATTCCCTGCTTCTGAGTCAAAGCTTGAGTCTGCCAATCTCACTAGAAGACATGCTCTGACACCTTGCTCAATCCTTGGAGGAAGTTGTTTTGCTCTTCCGCAACCCCCATGCCTTCCCCCAGATTCTAAGAAAAGCAGACATAAGCACAGAACTTATGACCCAAAAATAAACCCAGGGGGAAATATCTTTTGGGTTGCATTTATTGAAGGGGAAAAAAAATCATGGCTAAATAAACTTATTTAAAATAGAATACATGATCATTAGGATAAGCAAATTCATAGAGTCAGAAATTAGAATTCAGGTTACCGGGGGCCAGAGTGGGGGTAGGGAATGGGGTGTTGATGCTTAATTGACACAGAATTTCTGTTTGGGGTGGTGGAAAAGTTTTGGTAGTGCATGGTGGTGATGGAAGCACAACATTGTGAATGAAATTAACACTACTGAGTTATATGTTTGAATATGATTGAAAGGAGAAATTTTATGTGAATAGAATAAAAATTTAGAAAAAGAAAACAGGCCTATGCAACACGAACAGTGAATCCTAATGTAAACCATGGACTATAGTTAATAGTTCAACTATAATAATATTTTCTCATCAATTGTAACAAAGGTAACATACTAATGCAGTGTTAATAATGGGAGGGGGGAAGTATGGGAACTCTGTATTTTCTGCATGATTTTTATGTAAACCTACAACTTCTAGAATGAAAATTATAAAATAACAAACAAAATAATATGGGACATTTGATTCTGCAGGTTTCGATTTGCCTGGTGTGCGTATTACTGGCTCACACATTAGGGCTGTGTGACCGCATCATGGCTGGGGCATCAGGCTAAGGGTGGTGGCACCGAGAGAGCATGGCACGATGAATGGACATGGCATGGATCTGGAGTCATGTGCTGTCACGTACCAGTTTTGAAAATTTGTGTCAATTACTTCACATTTCTGAGTGCCAGGTTCCTTAACGAAATGGGGCTAAAAAATAAGTCTGTTTAGAATTGTTGTGAGAATTAAATGAGAATATATGTAAAGCTCATGTAATAACATGTCCCCAAGATACATAGATATATGAAGGGAGCCCTTCCCATTGACTTGCTGTGTAGCCTTTGTCACATTACTAGTTTCTGCCTTATTGTCCCAAATGAAAAAATAGAGGAAATCATATTTGCCACTAATTTATGTTTTCAAAAGCTTGAACTAGTGAATGCATAAATGAGTACAAACAATTCTGGAGGGCAATTTAGTATTATCTATAAAAATATATGTACAAACAGCTATATAAATGTATATATGTCCTTTAGTACAATTCTACTTCTAGGAATGTTATAAGAAAATAATCAGGTATTTATTCATAGGTATGTTAATCATGACATTGTTTATAATATGGAAAATTAGACCTATAAATCCTACAATATGAGATCAGTTGGGTAAATAATTATACATCTATATGGAGGAATATCATCTATGTGGCCATTAAAAATCATGTTGTAGAAGAACATTTATTCTTCTGGGAAATATTCATTCTGTATCACTGAGTGAAAAATGCAAACAGCAAAACAGGATACACTGGTATTATTAATAAAGAAAAAATGCACATATACACATTGGAAAAAATACTGGAAGGCACATACCAAAACATTAATCATAATTATCTTTGGTTGGGCTCCAAGTCATTTTGGTTGTCTTCTTTTATGCTTTTAGTGTTTTACAAGTTTTCTTCACTGAGCATATTTTATTTCTTTAATTAGGGAAAATGATTTTAAAATATAGCTATTAAACTAATCTGGTTCTCAAATGAGCATGATAGTTTTATCCATGATCTCAAACTTTAAAATGCTTTAGACTTACTTAGGAAAAAACTTCTAAATGTATGCGTAAAAACAAGACAGAGGAAATACCTCGAAACATTAACCATATTATCTCTGTGTGATAGTTTATGGGCAATTTTATTTTTCATCTTGGACTTTTCTGTATTTTTAAAATTTCTACAGTCTGCATGTTTTACTTTTATAAATAGGAAGAAAGTGCCATTTAAAAAGATCTGTTGAATAATTATTATTTATTAAGAGTAATATTTCCTTAATGCCTTCTATAAGAACTAGCTGATTTGGACATTTTTCTTAGCTGAATTAGTTCAACTTGCAAGTACATAAACTGGTTCAGAGGAAGCCCCTGTTTCTCAGTTTTGTGATGTCTAATTTGAGCAAAATCTAACTTTTTTCCTTTTAAACATCTCTCACTCCTATTTCAGGGGATTTGAACGTCCCAAGATGCCAGAGGGAAGAGCCGAATCAGAGGAAGGCCTGAGGGCCTGCCAGGATTGCGAGCCTGATTCTCCATCAAAGAGCCTGCTTTCACCTCGGAATGCCCCTGCCTCCCCCCCACTGGAAGCTTGGCCCTCAGGCTGCGACCTGTGGGCAGCTGTTTGGGGGGCAAGGGTGTCTTGAGATCCCACCTAAACCGTGAATTTCCATGTCTGGTAAAACAACCAGAAAGTGTTTACCAATATGAATAATATTTTCAAGGTCAATGCTGTGTTTCTAGAAAAAGAAAAAATAATTTATCTTCAGGGGAGAAAAAAAAAGTTACAGGTCAATCGTTGAAGCTGTTTGTATGGCAAACAATTTTAGGGGTGCCTCCCTCGGGCCCCTCTTCAGTGAGCACCCTGCTCTCTCACCAGCAAATTGGATCTTATCCTGGAGGAACACAGGCTAAGGAATTTGGAACCAGACCGCATTCTCCTCTATTCCCCTCCCTCCATCGTTTTCTTTGTTTAAAGGGCAAGGATTATTTTTATATTAGAAAGCTGCTCTTACTGACAAATGTGAACGATGCTCACTGACACGTTCTCATAGAAACACCATCATAGATAAGCAAATGAAAAACAACCAACAAAGCAACTATTTCAGTTGGTGGCAGTACTAGCAGCTCAGTTGCTCAGACCAAAAATCTGGGAGCCACCCTTGACATCCCCCTCTCCGTCAATCCCACCTCCAATCCCGCACAGTCCCCGCCTCCAGCCCACCTACTGGTGCCGTGGGTGTCACAGCCTCAGATATCCTCTGTCTATGTGGAGGGAGAACTTTGCACAGCTCCCAGGCCAGGACATTCTCTGTGGGGTGCAAATCTAATTCCCTCTTAAAATCCTCTGCTTTGTGGGACAAAATCCGAGCTGCTTCGTGTGGCATTTGGGGACCTCTGGGTTCTCGCCACTGCTCGTTTCTCTCAATGGAAAGCCACATCCACCACATCTACCTCCCACTGCAAACCTCAACAACGCCCAGACTTTCTGCAGCTCTCTGTACCCCAGCAGGGCTGGCAACCTAATTTGCAGGGCCCAGGGCAAAATGAAAATGCAGGGCTCCTTGTCCAAAACATAGATTCAGAGATAAATTTACTAAGAGTTTCAAAATGGCAGCCGCAGAGCCTTGATTCCTGATTGTGGGTCCTGTGCAACTGAGCTGGTCACATGATCACGAAGCCAGCCCTGTACCCCAAGATGTCTACACTTCCTTGCTCCCCTAGTCCTTCGCCTGGAACTCCCTGTGCATTCTTCACTTCTGCTAGCCTACCCCAAGGAGTCCCCCACCACCCCACCAAGACTTCCTTTCCACGACCCCATAACCCCAGCTGGGATAGGAATTCCTCCTCTGTGCTCCCTTAAGACCCCCGATTCCCAAAGCATGAGCCACAAGCCACCCAACTGCATAAGCACCTGCGGATGTCGTTAAAAATGAATCTGAATCTCAGGAATGGGGCCTAGGAATCTGCACTTTTAGAAGCTCACAAATATACTTGCACACACTCAAGTCTGAGAGCCTTGATGACAATCTTCCCGGGGTCAGGGGTTATATTCAGTTCCTCTCTATTTCCTTAACATGTAGTAATGTCGAGCACTTCGCAGAGGTTAATGATTTTGGATTGAGCTAACCTATTACAACTTTAGGTTTCCCTTTCATATTTTTATCTTCTGTCCCACTTGGGCTTCCCGCTGACACCTCTGTGTCCTCATAGCCTGCCTTCCCTTTTCTTCCAGGGTTAATGCATCTCCACTTCCTCAGTGGCTGGGCGTACCCGGGCCTCTAAGAGCCACCATCTAGATGGGGGCCAGCTAGTGTTGGTGGATCTTGTGACTTCCTTTGTTTTGAACCCCAAAGAGAGACCCTAAATGTGTGCCTTGGCTTCCTGAGGTGACACAGAAGCAGCAGCGAGATGTGCGTATAAGGAGAATCTAATGAGATTTCCCTTGGTTGAGAGCCCCAGTGTGTCTCCAACCAGGCTACAGGCCAAGGAGCCTGCTAAGAGCACCCCAGGCCCCAAATAGCCAGCATTGCCTTAACTGTCTCCTCCTTCTCTTCTCACTGGGAGGCAATATCAGGAAATGAGGTTGGAACCCAAGGGCCTGGCACCAGCTCATGTCAGGCCTAGAGCAAGAGGCAGCAGCGAGCTCAGCTAGGGCTGTGTTTGCTGGAGTCTTCCAGGTTTCCAGGCCCCAGGTATCGGGGTGTTGATCGTAGGGATCTGGGGAGGGGTGCCTAAGGCCCAAAGGAGCTCCTTTCCCTGCAGGCCCGTAAAGATGTGAATCACAGACCCCGTTCCAGCCCCGAGGCCCAACACAAGACACAGGGCATTTCTGTGCAGGGAAGGGCCGTTGGGGATGGTGGGTGAGCCAACGAGGTTGGTCTGAAATCTTCGGCTGCTGCTACTTCCTGTGTTGCCAATGGGACTGGCGGTAGTGGGAGGCTCAGGCCAAGGAGCAGATCCTCATTCCTGGGCTCAGCCCAGAGGTCTCAGCCGGCCAGACTCCCCCGCTGCCTGTCAGCCCCCCTCCATCAAGGGGTCTCCCCAGAGAGCAGGCCACCCCACTCCTTCCCTCTGTCTGCACCCCCAGCATCCGCCTCTCTTATTCCTCTTTTGAGGCCAGAAGCTGGAGGATTGCCGCATTAAAACTTGGCCGCTCCTTCCTGTTTTGATTAGAGACAAAGTGCTTTTGCTTCGTTTCGAAAATATTTTTGCTTTAGTTTATGGCTTTTGTTTTCAAAAATTAGCCCTTTCTAATCAGGAGCACCGTCAAATTTGGATCACACACCAGCCAAACTAGGCAAAATTTCTAGGCAGCCATTCGAAGGCAGAGAGCTCTGAGGTGCCCAAGTGCGGGGGAAGGACAGGCCACCACGAGGACCATTAGGCAATTTTCTGGGAGCCAGCTGGCGGGGGGCCAGTGTCTGGACGCCAACGTCTCACAGATCACAAGGGAGTTGGGGCCACATGCATCCAGTGCTTCAGCCACAAAACATTTCTCACTCTTGCCCCGAAACTTTATCACCATAAGCAGCATCTCTCGATGATAATAACTAAATTTATTGTGTTTACAACATGTAAGACGTGAGGCCGAGTTTAACTTAAAGAATCTCATTGGATCCATAATAACCCCTCAGTATCAACCCCATTTATGGATGAGGCTCAGAGATGCAGGTGGCCCACCCGAGATCACAGGCCCGGCGGATGTCACAGCTAGACCCAAACTGCACACGCGCTGTAGCCAGGATGTGCCTTCGCAGTCCAGGCCCCTCTGGCTGGAATGTCCCGTCTCCCTCCACTTCTTAGCCTAGAAAGCTAGTTCACAGGTCACTTCTTTTTATAGCCTCCTCTGGCTTCCTCGGCAGACTGGGGCCCTCGGCCTCAACGTCACCTGTCCTTAGCTCTCTGTAGCACCTCCACGTTGTTCTCTTGCCCCATTTATGTTTCTGTCCACCCCACTGAACTGTGAGCTTCCTAGATAAGGGGGACACTGGAGACCCTGGCATGAGAGCATTCGTGGCCAGCCAGTACCCGGCATACCTCACGCCCCCAGCACATTTCACCCCCAAATCTGTAACTTTAGGCTCTAACCCTCCGGGGTTAGCTCCCGAAACCTCTCTTCACCTGCAGTTGAGTTCATGAGCATGACCTTCAGCTGATGGGGGTCGTGAACTTCAGGGCACAGCGCTGAAGGTCACATTGAAAGTCGGTGACACAGAAAGGACCTGGGTCCCTGCCTCAGGCTGGGGCACTGTCCCTCTGCCTTTCGGCATCCCGAAGCATCCTTTAGTATATGATGCCTGCATATATAGGATCAACAGAGTCGAGACGCGGTGACACGTCGGCGACTTGCCTTAGGACGCACTGTAAAAATGATCTCCAGTTCACCTCCCACCCCCACCCCCAGCCACACTTCACCTGGGGACTTTCCCCCCCTATAAGGCCAGATAACTGACCCTTGCATCGCAGGCTTTTCCCCATCCGTGGAATGCTGTGTTGTGGGTTCTCCTTGGGCTACAGAGCTGAGGGCAGGCGGGGAGCAGCTGATTCCAGAAGCCCCCCGTCCCCCCCGCGAGGGGCTGCCGAGGCGGGGAGGATTTGCTGGGGAGGTCCAGCCTGTGAGCATGGAGGCAGGGTGTCTGTCAGCAGCTCCCTGAAGAGGGCTACCCTCCCTCCTCCCCCGGAAACGGCTTCTTCCAAGGGGTCTGGGTGGGAGGCCTACTCTGAAGGTGGAGGGAGGGGAGGAGGGAGCCAAGGAGGGCTGGAGAGCTGCCACGGAGCGAGGCCGCTGACAGGAAGAATCTATCAGTCCTGCGTGCAGAGCCAAATATGGTGCTGGCGTTCGGTGGGTAATAAACAATGGTAGCATTGCGGACTTGACAACGAGACACTACAGACGCGAGCGCGGGCAGGCCTGACGTCAGCGTGTGCGGTCCGCTGCGCCGCCGGCTGAGCAGGTGGGCTCATTCCAGGGTGCGGGAATTCCATATTTGTCCTTGTTGAGGCCACTTTTTTTTTCTTTTTCTCTGGATGTGTTCGAGGCATGAAGGGGAAACCAAGGTCTGTTTGCCATTTTGGAGTCTGTCCTTGGCAGTCCACTCTGGCCGGTGAGCGTTCAGAGGTATTAACTTGCTTCCACGCACGGTCAGACTCTCAGTGGAATGGGGACAGATGCAGTTATGCAAATAGCAGGAACCAGCGAGGTTTTTTTAGTGCAAATGGTTTAAACACACATTATTAAACTTGAGATTTACATATTCTGGGATAGCTGTTCGTAGGGAACCCTGGAACACAGGACACCTAGGGCTGACCCCGTCCCGTGAGGCCTTGACAACCACCTGGACATGGTTCCCAGCAGAGGGCAGGACGCGGTAGTTTATGGTCCAGGACGGAAGGATCGGTGTGGAGTGTAAGAGCACATGGGAGCTTGAGGACGACGTTAAGTGGCGTTTTCGTCTTGAGCATCGGGTTCTTGGCTTCGGCTTCGTGAAGGAGATGGAATCTGAGCCTTTTTCCTGTGCCTGTGTTGCATTCCGGCTCCTCTGAAGAATGAGATTTGTCTGGAGCTTAGGTCTTCCACGGCCACACTGAAGACTAACAGATGAAGGAGGTACTGGCAGGTGACGGTGGGAAGAGCACAGGATTTGGTAGAAGGAGAGCCGTGCCTCTCACCCGCTGAGGCCTGAGATGGTCGCCTCACCACACAAAACAGGGGCAGCCATGCCCACTCAGCAAGGTCTCTGCGAGGATCAGAAATAGAGCCCAACCTGTGGTAGGAAGTCAATAAATTCGGTTGTCATCGAAGCAAATATGGTCTCCTCTAAAATTCAATGATAAACTACCTGTAGGTTGTTCATGACAAGAACCTCTGCGTGTCCCTGCCGTCCACGCCAGTGGCTCGGAGCGCTTGTGAACAGGCCGTGGCTTTGAAAATGCAGACACCTCCTGCAGAAGAGCACAGGCTTTTCCAAGGCAAGCCAGAGGGCATCCTGTTCTGATTAGCCCGACTCCGTCCACCTGCCTGTCAGTCACAGGCCTCTGAGGGGGCGCCTGGGTCAGAGCCGCTTTGAAATGCACTGCAGGCCTGACCAGGTGGCCAGAATACATCACCCTGGTCTTCCTGAGGGGCAGCCTCAAGGAAAACGCCCCTGAGGTTGCCCGAGGCCTGCCGGGTGGAGCTGGGTGGAGGTGGTGGAGGGGTGGAGAAGAGGCGGCTCAGGGGCTACCCCGGAAGCCAGCTCCCCGGAGGGTTGCTGAAGACCATGTGGCGGCCACACTTGGTGTGGGGAGGCATGGTCACCATATGCATTCCGTGCCAGGTCTGTTGATTTGACCGATTCCTGTTTACTCTCTGCAATCACTGTTTGAAAGGAAAAATATGAAATCCATATGCACTTGTCTCATATGGCCCAGAAAACCCCCATCTTGGTTCCTGAAAAACAATATCTGCGAGGCATCCGTCCAAGCTTTAAATGTCGTGGAGATCTTTGATACCACGTATCAAAGTGGTATCAACTTTGATAGACCAAAACCTGTGAGATAAATGAGGTGAAAGTAGGAAATGAATGAGGACGTCTGAAAAGATAGGCAAGGCAAGGCAAGAGTAGGATTAAGCCTAAAATACCACTTATTAGCTTCAGTTGTAAGTCTGCAGTTCATGTTTCTCCCATACCAAAGCTACATTAAGAACAACAGATTAAATAAATAAAGACTAATGGAAGAATCTGAAATGATCATTTATTACCCATAAAGATCCACATTTGTACTCCGTGGCAACAAAACCAGTGATCTAAATATTAACCAGTAGAGCACATTATAAACACTTAGTTATATATTATTATCACCATAAAGTCATTACAACAGAAATAAAAACTGTTTTTTATTTTAACGATTAATATTCATCAAATGTTAATGAAAATACCTAACAAATAATTATGAAAAACACATTGCTTAAGTAATAAAGATGAAAGAGATGTTAATCGTTGTGAATATTTAATCTGCAAAATAAAGAATAAACCATTAATAAGACTTAACCATGTCATTAAATATTTAATTTTACTCTCGCTACTAAATTTTGTTTGCATTTTGCATATTTTAAATGTAAAAGGCTTCTTAAGAAGATTTGTAGTTTCAGCAACATCAAATGTCAGACCATTTAAGTTTGACTTACTGTCTTCATCAAATTGGTCAAACATCATTTTATTTATCATTAAGCGAAATGAACAACCCACTCTGCAGTTTACTACAACTGATACTTTATCCATAAAAAGACTTTAATCATTGATTTTAGGTTAGACTGACAAAAATGATGTTTTCCTCATGGTGAAGGAAAATAAGTTGCTTTCCCTTCCCACTTTCTTTTTTTCAGTGAGTGTCACACGACTTCCCACGATCACTCCTTTCTGCGTGGGTGCTCCTCAGCACCTTAGCTTGCTGTGGAGGAGGTCCCAGACCGTTCACGGTTCCATCCGCTCATTTCCTCAGGGCTGGCCCTCTGCACCCGTAACTCTGGTGTCGGACGAAATCTCACTCCCTATGCTTAAGATTACAGATAGTCAGGCTCCCAGCACTGCTAAAGAGCACCCAAGGGTAGCTCGTGCTCTCTCAGCCTCCCCTCAGCACCCAGAGAGCCTCCACCCTGGTGTCTGGCGCAGGGCCGGGCGTGCTGCTCGGCGGCCTGCCGGAGCGGCTGGCACCAGCTCGTGAGAGCCAGGCTGGGGTGCCTAACACCCACCCTGGCGTCAGGCAACCTTGTGCATTGGGGCAGAGAAGCTGCCTCTCCCTTTCCTCGTCGACTGACCCTGTCCCCGTCCTGATCCGGTAGCTGAGGCCGTCGGGGAGAGACAGTGCTAGGCTTGCAAGCAAAAACCCAAAACCGGTCTCCTGATCCTTTGCTGACTGAAAAAGAAAGAGCTCTTTGTTCGGAAAGAAAGGCGCCTCCTTTCATGTGCTTCTTCTGAAGTCGTTGCAGCTCAGACAAGACCTCACCTGGGCTCTGAGGGCCAGGAAGGAAGCTGGACGAGGGCAGGGAGCCGGCTGTCCCCGGGCGCCCAGCACCGAGGAGCCTCCTGGGAGGTGGGGACTTGCAGTGCTAAAACCAGGGACAATCCCTGGCCACGCTGGACGGTGGGTCTCCCTAACGGTGTCTCTGATCACTACTGTCTGTGAGGGCCAGAACAGTGCCAGCTACTGGACAAAGAAGTCTGGAAAGAACAGAGGCTGAGGGAGTGCCAGTCTCGCCCTTCCTCCTCTCAGGGCTTCTGGCGGCCCCGAGCCCTGTCGCTGTCGCCGTGGCCATCAGGCTCATCGTTATTCCAAGGCTGTAGGTCCTCTCAAAGTTTCTCAATCACCAGAAACATGCTCCCCTGGCTTTCCCTTTCCAACTTTGCTAACGGTGCTGTGCCTCGAATACCAACTCAGCCCTGGGCTGCAGCCGGCTCTCCAGATCGGCGTCTCGGTGCTAGACGCATGAGAGCGGGCCGGCTGCCGGGGCAGCCTCGGCCTGTGCCTCCTTCCCAAGAGCGGGCTGCCCCTTCTCAGAGGACACGCTGGGGGTCTAGGCTCAACTTTCAGCTTCACAGGAGGAGCAGGGGCCAGGAGACTCACGGGGCAGGGCTCTCTGCCTCTTCATGCTTCAGCTTGACTGAGAACTGAGCCAGTCTTCACGGCTTTCCCCCACTTCCCATCTCGGCAGTGAGGTGGAGGGAGCAGGCAGTGGGTGGCCCCCGAGCTGCCGGTATGACGGGGGGGTCTTCAGGGGTGTCTGTCCATGCAGTGGGGACCAACTGTGCAGCTTGAAACCCACCTTGTCCGTCAGCGAGAGGCTCATTAAATACCCCCGGGGATTCAGAGCGTGAGAAGCGTGGCTTCGACCACCCCTTAAAGCCTCATCACTCATCTGTATCGCCCCCTCCTCCTGCCGGCCATTTTACGTCATCAAAGTAAAAGGGTCTCTTTGGCGACCCCTTGTCTAGGCTGTCTCCCTTGGCCTCCCCAGCTTGGCCTCCTTTTGCTCTGGACCTGCCTGAAATTGTATATAAATCTTTCATTGCAGTGTCCTTGTCTGCCTTCTGCCTTTCTCCTCCTCTAGACACAGAAGGGAGTTTGTCTCATCGTCTCCAGCAGCGGTAAGAGTGCTTTGTACACAGTTGGTGCCCAATAAATGCTTATGAATCCTCTGAGCGAATGGAGGACTACCTACCTTCCTGATACTATTCCCATTTTCCTATTAAGGAAAACTTACAAAAGTTAAGGAATTTTCTCCAAAACTGGTACTAAGAAAGTGACAGAAGCATGACTTGAACTGGGTTTGTCTGAGTCCAGCTGTCCCATGTGGTTAGGCTGTTAAATGAAAATTCTCATTCATCTTAATGACAGGGTGTTCACTGTATAAAAGAGACGCATAAAGACTGGTCATGTGTTCAAAGTGTGTGTGTGTGTGTGTGTGTGTGTGTGTGTGTAAGTAAAATTATGGCTGCCATAGTGAAACAGGGCAAGGGGTAGAATTAATGACTGAGCCAAACAGACCTATTTTCTATTCTTACTTGTTTGTATCCATCATCTCTGTAATAGAAAATTCGAGAGCTGTCCTGTCCAATACAGCAGCCACCAAACGTGGCTATTGAGCCTTTGAAATGGGGCTGGTCCAAACTGAGATATGTTGTAAGTCTCAAAGACATACCACGTTTCAAAGATTTAGTGTGAAAACAGAATATAAAATACCTCGATCATCTCTTATATTGATTATGTTGACAATATCTGTAGATATAATTGGGGTTAAGTAAAATAGATTATTGAAATTTATTTTACCTGTTTCTTTTTACCTGAAGTGGCTACGAGGTCATTTAAATGACGTATGTGACTCACGTCATGTTTCTACTGGAGAGCACTGGTCTCCTGGCCCACTGTCATTGTGAGCCCTGGATAAAAGATGGATGACCCGTGAAAACTCTCCTCAGCCTGAGCGAATGCTTTGATTTCTTTCCCACCCACATTGAAACAAAGTGAAGTCGGTGAGGTGAAAACACAACCTGGGCCTCTGCCTCCCTCCTGGCCCCTTTGGGTACACACGGGACACCAGCCGAGGTGGCTCGCATTTTTTCCGTCTGCACACAGAGCTCTTGACACTCTATAGTGTTTCTGCCTTAAACAGCACGGTCATTTCTTTCTTGAGTAAAGTGCTTCGTCACTCGTCCCCGTCTGGGAGGAAGGTAGGTGATGAAACCATGACACAGAAAAATTACCTGATCTCTCCAAGTTCATCACCAAAGACCACGGCCAAACCAAGCCGCGCCTGCCGTCTACCGCTGAGCCCGCCTCCCTCCGCAGCCTTGAAATTCTCACTCAGTGGACAGTCTTCACGGCAGGTAAGCAAGTTCAATAAACAGACTGATGGGGGCAAGGGTAGATTACAGTGTCTGCAAGTACCTGACCCCTCTCATGAACACAGTATTGAGCTGGGCTCAATAGCTTATTCTTTCCTATTGGAGACTGAAAGTGCTATAGTATTCCCCTTTGATGATCTGAAAGTGTTATGCGCCTTTTACTCTTTCCTCTTTATAGCCAACCCTCTCCTTTCTCTGTCTGTGCTGCTTTTACACCAGTTTCCATAGTAACAACCTCTATTGTCTCCCTGACTGTGAAGAGAAAGCATGCAGATGTTGCTAGGGATCCAACCACCTTCCAGCAGCTGCTTTGATGTACAGTCTCCTTATTTCTGCACTCACTTCCTTGTCCTTTTCTTCTCCCTACCCATGCGCCGTACCTCAGGCCTCTCAGGATGGTTACCTCTTCTCCTCCACACGAGCCTGGGGACTGGGCGGGAAGAAGGGTATTGCTGGGAGAGGAGGGAGAAACCTCCAGGTCTCATTGTGAGTCTTAACCCTTCAGGTGGCTTCAGACACAGTGACAAGCCCAAGTCCCAGACGTGAGGGGCTGAACGGAAATGCTCTAGGGGGTAGTATCAAAGACATCAGGGTCTGAGAGCGGGGCGGGGGGGAGGCTCTTAAATCTCCATTAGGCAAGCACCCTTTGCAGAATAAGCAGACACCATCTTGGCCATCTTTCCCCTAAACCTCTACCCCACTCTCTCTTCGGATTCCCCTCGTCGCCATGAAAAGCTTACGTTTGAATGTCTTCATTCTGTGCTTTCCCCTTAGCCGTCTTTCTTTACCGGTTTGGAGGGCAGGGCAGAGATGGAAATATAAAAGATACACCTGCTTCTCAGGGCTCTGAAGATCTGCGACAACAGAATCGCCCCCGGATGCCTCTCAGGGCCAGGGTCGCTGGCAACCTGGAAGGCAGTCGTCACCCGTGCTTGGGGGTCACGGCCCACAACGGCTTGGTGGGTTCTTTGCCACCATTCCTCCTTGGATCTGGACGTTATTCTTTTGATTATACAAGCCTGACAGCCTGATCATAATAAACACGTAACTGAAGAGAAGCGATTCCTTTCCAGCGGCATTATTTATTCACCTAAAGCAAAGGCTGAGCTATATTTAGCATATGATGTCAGTGGGCTGTTTGGATTCTTGGAAATTGGCAGGAAGCCACCTCTCACATGATATATGAAATCACTGAAAAATGCTTCTTTCACCAAAAGAAAAACAGCTTAATAAATGTGGCCCTATTCTGCTTTCATCTTTCCTCCCTTCCCTCTCCCTCCCTCCCTCCCTCTCCACCATTCTTCCTACCAGCCAGCCCCCTCTCCCTCCACCTCCTCCCGCCCCTTCCACGTCTGGGATTTGTCTTTCTGTGGCACAGCTCAGCAGAGCCTGTGAAGTGGAAATGAGTTGCTCAGTATCACACATCAAAATGAGGCTGTTGGGATGCTCAGGATGTTTTTTTCCTCTCCTAGAGCCTGGAAGGCTGCCAAAGAGCTAGTGAATCAGACGCATACACACAAAAAGGCAAATCTATACAGCAGTGGCTTTATGGGGCCCAGTATTTATGGCACAGCACTAGCTCTGGGTTGCTGTTTTGCAGGCGAAGATGGGAAATAGATAGTGATTCAGGATTGCCATTAAGTGTGAAAACAGCCCCTGTACAGATTGTGTGCAATAAACCAAGTGCAGAGAGAAGCTGTAAGATGCTCTGGATTTGCCACGCTGGATCAGCCTCGAGGCCCATCAAGTTCAAGCTCCCGATTTGTGTGGTGGTTAATACCTGATGCTTTGAACAGAAAGGATCTTTCCGCTTTCCTTCTGACCTCCCCATCATGCACTTGGTCCATGATAGAAAGCTGTGGAGGGGTTGGGCAGGGATGTGTGTATGTGGAATTAAATTAATTCTTGCCCTCCTGTGGAGATCAGTTTTTATGGCCTGAAGCACACGATTTAATTACCCTTATCTTAGCTCATGTAAAAACCAACGTCATTTTTGGTGGTGAATTCACACAGTCCCTTTCAAAATCAGCTGTAACATTTAACTCAGTGACTCCTACGGGAACCAGGTTGATTGTCCTCCTGGAGGTAGGAAATGGCAGGGAGCGATAGCTCCCAGTGATGGTTTGTTTCCACTTATCTGCCCTCAGTTTCATCCCGTGGTCCCCTGTTCTGACATTGGAAGACACTGTAAACACAAGGGAAGGATTTGTTTTCAGCCCTTTATTATCTTGGATCCCATCGTTAAGTTCCCTTCTAGCATATGTGTTCTCAAGGCTTGTCATGTGAAGGACTCAGAGTTTCAAAAACACCATAGAGACACGGACTGAAACTGGCCCTCTCCCCAAGCCCATGCACGGGCTGAGCCCCACTTTAACACTTGTCTTCATGTTGGATGGGAGGAAAAAAAAAAGGAAGGAAGGAGGGAAGGGAGCCAGCCAAATCTATACTCTTCGTGGACTGCCTCAGTTTCTTATTGAGGTGAGGAATAGATGCATGGATGAACAGGCAGACAAATAGGTGAGAAGACGGACGGATGGACCAAATACAGCAATTCATCAATCAGTGAGAAATCCCACAAAGCAAACGCTGGTTGTATGTAGAAGCTGTTCTTTGATCTAGTCTTCAAATCAGCATTCATTTGGGGCTCTATAATAGAAACTGCAGATAAGCAGAAGTCTCTGTGTTTACTCGGGTTTGTTTTTTCCTTTCTTCAAATGAGACGTGTTGGACCCAGATGACCTTGAAGATGTCTTCCAGCCTCTGAAATCCTAAGGTTCTATAACCGGATGACTCTGTGAACTAACTCCTTTCTGGGGGGCGACTGCCCTCCTCTTCCCCCAGGGGAGGTGAATGGGCTCCGCCTCAGAGAGAGCTGCGCGTGGGGCGCTCAGGACAGAGCAGGCGTCACCGGGCCCTGAAGAGCCAGTCAGTTTCCCTCCTCGGGACGATCGTTTGCTCTCACTGAGAAAACCGCCCACTTGGGGGTCAGGGTCGTGTTTGCCATGATGACGATTTCTCTGTTTTATATGAGGAACAGTTCTTTGACCTAAGCTGTTCAAGTTGTCTACTGTTCCTGTCCCGCAGCACCGTAGAATAGCACCATGGCATCCAGCAGAGCATCGCGTGACGGACACAAATAACGCACTCGATCAGCTCCAGGCGCTGGCCCAGGATTCTCCAAAAGCGGGCTGCCATCACTGTCTTTGACTCCACGAGGGGAGGCAGGATTTCTGAGGTGTCCTCAACTCCAATTCCTTCTCCATCCGCTTACCTTCTCAACTACCATGGCTAAGCTCCTTGTGGCTTACAAAACACATTCTCTTCCATTACCTCATTGAATCTCAGCATTATTATCCTCATTTTACAGATGAGAGAGCATGCGCACAGAGGTGAGGTGACTTGACTTGCGTCATACAATTTGCAAGCGGAGAAAAACAAAGTCAACTCCGTCTTCTGATTCCAACTGATAGTAGCTGACATTCAATAAGCAATTATTATTTGTCAGGCACCATACTGTGTTGTGTAATATTGATTTGTTTAATTTTTCCCAACTGCTCCCTGAGGAAGCCGCTATCGTTATTGCTGTTTAACAGGCAAGGAACGCAAGTCACTCGCGCCAGATGACACAGGGCTGGGCTGGGACTTGAGGCCAGGCTGAGCCCACGATCTTATTCACCCATTCCCCTGCCTCCTCCACATCCCAGACTTTACACTAATGCCACCCTCTCCTCCCAGGTCCCCCACCCCCAACACACTGCCACATACCCATGCTACACAGTCTGTCTCTTGAGACTATTAATAATTATCCCATCAATCAGTGTCACTGAAGGTTCAAGAAAAAGTTTTCACAAAGACTCAAAAACGGAAAATAGAGAAACTTCCAAATCGAGAAAAGTTCTCAAAATGAGGTTGGGGGAGCCAGAAAGAAGCATCACTTATTAAAACATCATGTCTAGGATCGGCACCGGGTGTCCCAGCTGATCAGAAGGGGCCCCAGGCTCTTGCTGTCCCCCGTGTCCTTGCAGTGTGGCTTCCTTTTCCTCTTTTCCTACATTCTACGCTGGACACAGGCACTGCCTTCCAAGTGTGGGAAATGCATCCATTCGATAAAGCTCTATTGAGTGCCAGGCACAGTGCTGGGGACCAAGGATTGAGAAATGAGGAGGAAGGCGGGGCCTGCCCTCAAGGAGCTCACAAGTCTAGCAAGAGAGGCAGAGCTGCCGGCAGCCGGCACCACACCTGGTGGGAAGAGCAGCCAGCCCAGCTTCCCCAGTCAAGACCTCCGTAAAGTGCTCTGGACCCACAGAGCCAGCCTTCGTCCACTCCACCCGAGGGTAAAAGCTGACCGGGGCCGAAAAGAAAAGTGAGTCCACAGGGAAGGGCGTCCAGGCAGACGGAACGGCCTGTGAGAGGCACAGAGCCGTGAGAACACTCAGTTCTGCTCAGCTGGCGCGGAGAGCACACGGGGTCACGGTGAGAAAGGCTCAGAGGCAGGTGGGGTCGATGGTGAACAGCCTTGGCTGTCCATGCAGAAATACCCTGCCTGAGCCTCGTGCCATCTCATCACGATTTCTGAGGCTCTGTGAGCAGCACGCGAAGGTCTCTGAAATACGGTGTGGTTATTGAGTCTTGTTTTGTGCCGAGCATGGGGAAGGAGCCTCGAGGCACACAGACGGGGCTAGATATTGGTTCCTGACCTCAAGGAATTTATAATCTACTTGAGAAGACAAGATTAAATACATGAAACATTAGAGGACATCCCCAGGGAGAATAATTAAATGTCAAGCAGTGTGACATCAATAGTAAGCGTGGGGAGAGGAAGGGAAGGGAAGAGATGAGGGCGCCTCCTCAGACAGTTTTATAAATCAGGAAAAGTAATCACTTCCCGCTGCTACACTCGGGGCGACCATCTCCACTGACCTTTCCATGAGCCTCTGTCCTCTCTCCTCAGCCGACTCTGCAAGCAGAGCCTTCACCAGCTCTCGTCAGTGTAGAGGTTCCACCCCCCACACACACACCTTTTGGCCTGTACCTATTAGCTTACCCTTATCCAAGCTGAATTTCACCTTCCCGAGCTGGACCTGATCTGATCCCTGGCGTGCTGAGGTTCATACTGAGTTTCGGACCCTGCTACTTTTGGGGTTTTCCTAAAACCACCCCAAACTGTGCTAATGCAGCCCGGAGCATAAAGGTATTCTAATGAATGTTTGAGTGACGGGATGTCAGATGTGAAGTTTTATGTTAAAAGCAGCTCTTTGTTTCTGCCAAAGCTGGTAATTTATTATTAATTCCTTTGAATGCACTTGTTTGTACCTGGTAGAGACGTCCTTGAAGTGTTGATCAGGGTTTCAGAGCAAAGTGGCACTTCTGTGTGTCTATTACAGATACATTAGCCACACGCATGTCCCATCTTCTCCCTTACAGCACGCAGCGAGAGTGATTGCAACACGACATTTTAAACTCAAAAGCAAATTACTGCAAGGAATTAGTGTGAAATTACTCTCCTCCTCTCAGAGTTCCTTTGAAAAGTCAGGGAGCAGAGCCCAGGATGAAAGGTGGCTTGTCAAACAAGCCCATTCAAGCTTGCAATTCCGCTGTCATTTGCCCAACGGGCTGGCGATAAAGAGCAGGGATAAAAAAAAATCTGCCAAAAATAGTGCCGCAGAGAAACCTAAACCACGGCCAATTCAGGAGCCCACAGAGCCCGGCTGCACCGCACTGTCCCAGCAAGCTTCCTCATGGACTTGTTGTGACCGAGAGGTTGTGTTTCAGGAGACGTGACCTCAGATTTCAGCACCGGAGTGACTGGGAGAGGAGAGCCGCATCCATGAATCCCTGAAGAGCGAAAGGGGAGAACAGCGTTTACGTGGAAAATCTTGACTTCTCCCAGCAGCATGTTGAAACAGCTCACCGAGGACAGGTTTGCTGCAGCCCTGGGACTCAGCCGGGGTCGCCGCAGCCTGGAGATTCATTTAGAAAGAACGTAACGAGCTTCCATCTCCCTGGTGCCCCAGCTGCTCCCTATTTGTCCTCTTTGTGGGCCTTCGATACCCTGGGTGGTAGCCTGGAGGCCTGCGAGAAGGGTGGCCCCTTTTATGCCAGCCGGTGGTTTAGACCCAGGAGGAAAGGGAGACAAGTATGTCAACCCCTGAGCCATTAAAAAACAAAAAAAGGCCCTCCCAGTTTGATGGCAGGCACGCTGGATTGAAGGGGAAGTGCCGCGGGCCCGCTGCCGTTTCAAGCTAGCCTTTGTTGTGCTGCTAGGGGTTAGGCCCTTTCATTTATCCCCCTCTCCATCACCCTAACAGGTAGGTCTTACGAATTCCACCATCTAGGGGAGGGCATCGAGGCTCAGAAAGGTGAACTAACCTGCCCCGGTTGAAGCTGCAGGTCGGTCCTGAGCCAGGAGTCTCAGCCCAGCCGCCTCCCGTGAAGGGCATCTGCCGCCTGCTCTCAGCGGCAGGGGCTACCAGGCAGGTGGGAAGCTGTTTGTGGGGTCTCTTTTTTTTATCTCCAATATGTCCCTTGTCCAGACTGAGTGTCTGTTCCCATCCTTCTCTTCTTTAAGTCCCACCGCCCATTTTGCCACATAATGAACCATTTTAAAGTGGCTGCAAATATTTATCTGGCAACCATAAAACCTGACAAAGACGCCAAATTAAACCACTGGAAGAGTTGGGGGATTGAAACGTGGTAACCGTTTCCCTGCAAGGTGCTGAGAGGGCCCGCCTCCTAAAGGACAAATTCTTGCTTCCCAAGCCCTGACGACAGCAATAGTGATCATTGGTGTTATTATAATCATCACCATCATCACTACTGGTTTTCACATTGTCTGGCGCTTCTGATCACTCAGTAATTACAGAACTCACCTGGCTTTTCTCACTCCTGCTGTCTACCTTTTGTGTCACTCATAGCAGACTACCAAAAGCAAGGTATTCCTTGGGGGAGCTTTCCCTGAGGACCCTTTTCTTTGGCATCCTTAAATAGCTGTCACATCGTCCCAGTTGTTTTTCAAGAAGGAAGTCCCCAGGGCTTCATGGCGGTGCGCTTGAACTTGACCCCACCGTGTTGATTTGTTCACTTTCCTCTCCCCCTGGGGAAGGGGGTGCCAAAGCCTGGGTGCCCATGGGTGGATCCTGGCAAGCTCGCAGTCTTACAGCTTATCGCCTGTTGTTTTCTACCCAGAACATACGTTTGGACATGTAGGGATTTCAGTGCTTCCTGCAAAGGCAAACTCCTCTGGAGGAGCCCAAGGAGCTGGTCTCTGCTGCACAGACCAGCTTCCAACCCACAGGGAAGCCTGTCAGCAAAGGCATTCTCAGCGCGAGCACACTGGTAATTCACTAGGCAGGCGGTGTGAGGGAGGCGCTCATTCAGCACTTTACCCAGAACCGTATATTTGCCAAGTGCTTTTAGAGAATTTCTGGTAGCAGTTCCTCCTAAACGCCCTTGGGAGGCTGCTGCCTTTTGAGAATAAGGCTGACATAGACACACCTTCAGGGACACATGCACAGAGGGAGAAGGGTCTGAGCCCTTAGCTACCTGTCTCAGTTTGCTGAAGGCTGACTTGTATAGGGGATTCATTAGGGGAAAGCTTACAGTTCTGAGGCTGTGACAATGTCCAAATCATCAGAGATGCTGTCTCACCAAAGGTCGGCTGCTAGAGATGCTGGACTCGGGCCTGTGGCAGGGCAAAATGGCAGCCGGTCTCCGCCTCCTCCAGGCTCCTTTTCTCCCAAGCTCAGCTGTGGACGATCAGGCACATGGCTCATCTGTCCCCTCTGGGCTGCTCTGCTGATTCCAGCCTCTGGCCTCTCTCTCAGCCTCTTGGGGTTTCTCTGTCTTTCTGCAGCTGCAGGCGATCCTGGAGTCCTCTCTCACATGGAGGGTAAAACGGCAGCTCTCTTTCTCTTTGTGTCACTGCATGTTTCTCCCATTTACATATGCCTCCAGCAAGGGGCCAAGACCCACCCTGGGCCATGCCTCACTGAAGTACTCCAGTCAAAGGCCCCCATTAGAATTCAGTCCAATCAAAAGTGATCTAATCAAAAGGTCCCTTAACTGAGTCTAACAAAAGGTTCCACATACAATAGGCTTAACACGTAATAGGCTATAACAGTAACGCACAGGAAAGGGTTAGCTTCAGAACATAATTTTCCGGGGTCCACAAAAGACTCAAACCAGGACACCTTTTGCTTTCATCCCAACCCCACGTGCTTCCAGCCAGCGCACTGGGGAAGACGATTCTGGAGCGTGGCTTTCACCCAGGAATGGCCTAATGCATCAGCTTGCTATGAGCCAGGTTGAGGGGCTCAGTCACTACCGTGTGCCAAGTGCAGGCTCAGCAGGGTTAAGTGATGTGCAGTAAACCCCAGGGTGAGTTAGCACCTGATCAGCACCGAGAAGTAAGAAGCCTGCTTACTCCCCATCCACTCCCCCTCCCCTGGCCGGCTTTGAAGAAAGAATTATTGTTAAACGCATGCCTCGCTGAGAAAACAATCCCTCACATGTCCCAGTAGCCCACTAAGGGGGCAATGGTTGCTACCCAGCAGCATCAGCCTGGCTAAGGGTTGTGTTCTCAATTTTTATTTCTATCCTTGCCCCTAGCATAAGATAGGGGTTGCTCTCCCAGGAGTCCACATGGCACTGATAAAAGAGAAGTTTCTCTCCTGCTCTCAATTTCGAGATTATCTGATTTTGTTCAGACTTTGGGTCTGTGAGCCTGTGGGCCTGTGCTAATTTACCGAGCTGGTAACACGTTTGTATTCTTCACATGGCGTCCGTGTCTAAGGTGGTTCATCTCCATGTAAACTGTCTGATACTTCTCAGAAAGCTGGGGTTCCCCGGGTGGCAGTAGGGGCTGAATTTCTCAGGCATTGGAGAGGCAATGCCTGAGAAAGCAGCAAGAGAGCTCCTGTTTGATTTCCCAGCAGCTTAAAGTGCCGAGAAAATCCACTGGATATTCTTCACTTCCCTCCTATGCAAATAAAAATACCCTCTCCAGGGTCAATTCACTTTGCTGTTGCTCCGATTAGCATTGCTTTCCTTAGCCAGAGAGAAGAACGGTATCTTACAAGTCCTAAGCAGAGTGGCTCCTCTCCATTTATTTAGGATATCCTGCTTGAGTGTAGCAAAGTGTCCCTCCGTGTTATGTCGTGATCAGGATCATGATTATTATTCTTATTTTAAAGAAGCCACTGCCCCTTGTCTCTTGGCCCTGTGGTTCTGGCCCTCGCCAAGGGAACCATTCTTGCACTGCTGTGTTTATTTGACTTACGTACTATAAACAGCTCCAAGGAGATGGGCTCCTCCACTTTTGTTTTCAGACTCTCAGCCTTTACTTGCCCTCTGCCGAGCTTGTTGTCACTTGGGGTGGTTTCCTCCAGCATTCTGTGCTGTGCTTCTGGGAGAACAAAGCAGCCCTCCCTGACCCTGACCCTTCTCTGGCACCATCACTCTCCCCTCAAGGACCCAGCTGTGAAGGTGAGACCCAGATAAGGCCAAACCGTGTCCTCAGAAACTTGGCCCGGGTGAGGGATAAAGATGGGTATCCAGATGCAACAGAGGTGAATCGGGGGTAGTGCTGACTTTCTCCATGGCTCCTCCACGTGGTGCACGGTTCCTCTAAGTCAGGAACATCCCTAGAACATGTAAAACATAATTCTGCTTTGGCATATCCATTCACATCCTACTTTTTAGGAACACATCTGAGGGTGAAACACATGTGACGATACTTAGGAGGAAAGGTCAAAAACTATTGCAGACGTCAGCTCCACATTATTTTACTGCTCGTACCCACTTAAATCAAACATTTTCAAAGCATTCATTGCTAATTGGACCAAGTCCACGGTTTCTCCCCCTAATGATCCACGCAATGGAGAGATGCCGTAACTCTTCCTGCTCTAAGTCTGATAGGGCACAATGGCGCCTGAGGCACAGTTGGATTATCATACATTTTTAGTAACAGATTTCTTAAAATAACTCTCAGAGGTGTTGTCACTTATTCTTCATTGATATAGTTGTTTTCGTGCAGATTAATACTTAGAGAACAGTAATTAACTCTGCGATGCCTTGTTGCAGTAGCCCATCTCCATCTGTAATGCTTCATTTTGCAGCGTTCCGTTCCTGCATGCAGTTACCCCTAGCTCACGTGCTCACGGTCTGCAGGGCTCACCAACCTCACCGTGAGAAAGGTGGCCTTTTCACTCCTTTAGAGCAGTGGGTATGGGGAGCAGTGATTAGACAGGTGGGAGACACGGGGGCTTGGAGAATAACTCCCCTAGGGTGTAGGGGTAGAGAGGAGGGGGTCCAGGCAGCAGTGATGACCTCAAATAGAGCAATAGAGCTAGAGAAGAGACAACCAGACACATTGCTCTTCCACCAGATTCCCAGAAAACTGAAAAGAAGAAGAAAAAAAAAAAAAGCCATAGCAGAAAGAAATGAATTGGAGATTTTTTTATTAAGAAGTGCTTCTAGATGTACCAGTGCAAATCCAGCCAGAGCCTCTGACAAAGCTCCACAGCCTCCTCTTGTCCATTTGAGCCCTTCAGAATGGCTCTTCGTTTTTCTAGCAGCCGTTTCCAGCACTTAGTCCACGCGCATTTGCCGTGTCCCTGGCTCTGCCCTCCCATCTCCCTCTACATTTCTCTCTTTCAAGGTTCAGCTCCTGCGCCCAACCTTTCGGTGCTTCCGGCTGCATTGAGAGCCTCAGCCCGAATGTCCCTTCCCTTCAGGGTCCTTGTGGGGTGCGGGGCCCAGAGGAAATCTGTGCAGGCCTTGGCTTTCTCACACATGTTTCAGATGTGCAGGGGTGTGATTGTAAACAGCGTCTTCAGCTCTGCCAGAGCCGTCCTCTCCGCCAGTGTCTTGTTCCCATCACCCTAGGGGTTCCAGTAATGGGGCGTAAAGCAAACAAAGAAAAACAGTAATCTGGTGTTCCAATTGCATTTTTTGTTTTTAGAAAATGTTAATGATAGGTTATTTGATTACCCTAGGTTTGGCTCCACTTGCTCTTCATTAAGCACATCTGGTATTTAGTAACAATGTAAGTAGCAGGAGTTTTTTTGGCACTTGAAAATAAGCTCATCCAACGTTGCCATGCAGTTTGGAAACCCGTCAGCGAGGCCAGCCAAACTTGTGGAGATACAAGACTTTTTCTGAAGGTTGGGCAGCCGGCCAGGCCAGCTTAAAAATGTGAATTGGCTAAGAACTACTGCCACGCAAACACTTCTGGAAATTTCTGTGCTTGGGCCTGCCAAATCCATTATGCACAACACGAATTACAAGAATGTCTCTCTCTCCAAGCAGTTGCTTTTCGAGCTTAATTCTCCTATGCACTTTATGAAACACACACACAACCAAAATGAGAAAAACACCCAAAAAGCCACTACCTTTTTTTTCCCGTCTCTTTCCATTTGTGTTGCCAAGCTTACAACTTTTCCTGAATTAGGAGAAATAACCTCCAACTTTGGTTTGAGTTACATTAAATCTAACACGTGGGAGGCAACTGTGCTTCCTGGAAATTTTAGAAAGGAAGGATGTCTCACATCATGGAGACAGCTTAATACCTAAGTAGGAAAAACAATAAAGTGCAACAAAAGAACCTGGAAAGGGAAAAACATATACACTCCACACTCGGCATGGGATTTGGGCCTTGCTGAAGGATTTCTATCAGACTGGAGAGTAAACCTGTAAGCAGAGTGTGCTTCTACTCTACCTGAGATGCAGCCACGCTCAGGAGCTACACTCACCATTAAGACTTGGTTTCCAACTTGCCATCCTGCAGACCTGTGAGCCATGCAGCCACTTTTCAAATGCCACAGTGGGCCAAAAGGCAAAGCAAGCAGGAGAGAAAGCAGTCATCCCTTCTAGGCAGATCCTGGTTCTGTCCGTGTTTCCCTTTTTTCCAGGGCTCAGAAATGTTTGCATCATTTCTTTGCTGATTCCAAATCTAGACTTGTCTTTGTCTTTTGGATCAGATGTAATAGATTACTCAGACTCTGCCCAGGGTTGTTTTTAAAAGGTCTGGAGCTCCACTCCTTTTCTCCAGAAGCTCTGGGATGACATTATTCATAGGACACATGTAATCGCTAATATGAGATAATCTGATTAGCACATTATGAGACATAAAGTACAGCTAAACCCTTCCAGTGCTCACTAGGTGAAATGCTCTCTGGATACACAGCCTCCTGCGTGGTGGTTGTAAGGTCACCCCCTCTGTCTTTTTTTTTTTTTTTTTTTTTTTAATTTTCTGGGGATCTTTTGTGTTTGTTTTAGATGATCATGTCAAGTCAAAATTCAACGAGACATCCCTGAGCTCTGAGGTGGTCTAGTTCAGCGGTAATGATCTCCACTGTGTCCTTCAGTCGGGTCACTAATCTAGCTCGTGCCTCAGTTTCTCTCTACGTTAGGAGAGATGCTGTGCTTGCTCCTTGCCGTCCTCCCACGGTGTGGTGGAACCCAGGAAAGCAGTATACGCCGAGGACTGTGGGCCTCTGGATGGCAAGCCCTGGTTTTTCCGGAGCAGTAGAAAGGTCAAGGGATTTGGTGTCAAGTTCAAGTTTTGGCTTGAATACTTCTGATGTTGTGACCTCAGTCAGGTGGAGATCTTTTCTGAGTCCCAGTGGCATGTCCTCACTTTGTAAAACCAGGACAGTAACGCCTTCCTCTCTGCATGGTTGTGAAGACTCGTATGTAGTAATTAAGAAACTGCTTTGCAAACTCTAAAGCAATATATAGCTGTTGGGTTGTTATTATTACCTTTCAAGGTTTAATTGTAGAAATTTGCTCATTGAAATTGCTGTGAACATGGTTCAAAGCGGTCAAAACACATGGCGAGTGTCATCTGGGGGTTCGTCAGGCTTGGCAAGGAGAAATGAGGGCTGCTTTCTGCAGCTAGGGTAGGACGGCCGCTCCCAGGAAAATTCCTAATTGAAGATTGTCACCTGCTGGCTCTCTCTCCTCCTCCCTCTCACTCTCTCCTTTCTTTCAGGAATCGATTGGCAGCAATCACTGTTAATGTCCCTTTTGAGTATGTTGACCTAAGAATGAAGGTAGGTCCTGAGTGCTAACAACATTTCCTTTCCCGTAGTGAACTGTATCCCAGAACTATAGTTCAAGCTAAGCAGTTAAGCAGGTTTGAGCATTTGAAAAAAAAAGCTGGGGCCCCAAGAAAGCATACTTGGCCTCATTTCTATTTGGCTCACATTGTCTGTCCTGTTCTTGGCTGAAATTTGGATCACAGGACACATTTTCTCAGTTTCCTTTTTCTCATGTTCCTGGATCTTTGTTGTAGAATTGTAGGAAACACAGAGTCAGGGAGTCAGCCAAAAAAGGGCTTTCTCCCTCCCATGAAGGTCTTGAGGCCCTTCTCAGACGACACGTGTGTGCGCTGACTGCGTTCCCACGGTGACCGCCCCCCCACCCCCACCCTGCTTCACTGTTATGGCTGCTGTCCTCACGGTTGACATAACTTGGTGCTTCTAATTTCACATTTCCTCAAGGGCTTTTTCCTTTCTCTGTTGAGGGAAAGCCACCCTCCCAGCGCTCCAGTCAGCCAGGCAGCTTTACCAGCTATCAGGCCTGGTCCACACTTTGACTTTTGTGCTCGCAAGCTGCGGAGAACAGATCTGCAGCTCGTGAACTCGGGTGAGTCCCAGCCACAACGGAAGCAGTAAACAAAAAGAGCACAGAAGGCCTCTGGTGATCAGGTGGAGAGAATGGAGCCCGGAGCAGGAGGAGGAGGGAGCCGGGGCGGGCAGTGATGAGGGCCTGTGGGAATAAGGGGATGATGGGAAAGGCGGCCGGCCGCTGTCCCCGCCATTCAAACGCGGGGACAGTGACAACAGCCCCACAGCTCATACCCAGCACGTGGGGTGGCTTTGCTGGCCCAGCACTCTCCCTGTTAAAAAGTCAGTCAGGGCTGATGTTCACGGGGTCACGGGGAGGGCATGGAATTTTCTGGAATAAGAGTCAGATTTTGAAGCATTTCCCAGACTTTGTAGCACCCAATAAGTCACTCTTGTCATTTAGTGTTAGATTTCCCTCTGTGAATAATAATCATAAATATTTATTGAGCACAGTTCACATTTTGGCACAACACATGAATTCTCTTATGTCATCCTCACAGTAACCCTATGAGGTAGGCACTATGATTTGCCCTAGTATTCAACTGAGGGAACCATGGCTTAGATGGGTTTCGTGACCGGCCAAGGTCACACAGCTAGTAAGCGCCAGGCCTGTTATGATGGTTCTGTAAAGTTATAACATGGCCACTGCCCATCTTCGGACTGTTTATTTTTCACCCTTCCTGTTTCAATACTAATACTTCTTCACTAGATGCCAAAATGGCCTCCCCAGGAGGATACGGACAAGAACACATATTCTCTGCTCTTCTCTGCCTGTGTGCTAATTTCTGTGATATATTATATTGCCTGCTTTCTGATTGGTTGTTTTAATGGAAGTTCCCAGGCACATGTTTGCCTTTCCAGGTGCACTGGGCTTCTTCAGGCCTGTAACCTGCCAGGTGCACTGTGACTCCTTCAGGCCTGTAACCTGCCAGGTGCACTGTGACTCCTTCAGGCCTGTAACCTGCCAGGTGCACTGTGACTCCTTCAGGCCTGTAACCTGCCAGGTGCACTGTGACTCCTTCAGGCCTGTAACCTGCCAGGTACACTGTGATTCCTTCAGGCCTGTAACCTGCCAGGTGCA
>JAQZBX010023997.1:0-30447 GCA_029593785.1 Cabassous unicinctus
TTGATGGAAAAGGCCTAGATCACTTTGAAGAGACTGTTGATAGTAATATGGACGCTAAAGAGACTTTCTATGATGACTTAGAAGTAAATGATGAAACTACTATTGGAAACTGGAGGAAAGGTGATCCATGTTTTAAAGTTGCAGAGAACTTAAAAAGATTAACTCCTGGTGTTATATGGAAGACAGAATTTGAAAATGGTGAACTGGAGCATTTAGCTGAAGAACTTTCCAAGGTAAACTTGGAGAATGTGGTTTGGCTTCTCCTTGCAGCTTATAGCAAAATACTAGATGAGCGAAATACACTAAGGACTGAACTTTTGGGCAAAAAGAAAACAGAAACTGATTCCGGAACTTCCAAGTTTCTGGAAATCAAATTCCCAGATGAAAATGCCCTATTTGAAGACTTTACTAAACGTGGAACTCGGGTAACTCAGAATTGAATATGCAGTTATGTAGGAAAGACTTGTGGAAAGTCTTACTGTCTGATGGCTTGGACCCCTGCTTCCTGCATGCTAAACCAACAAAGTTTTTGAGAGAGCTGTATGAAGAAAACCACTGTCAGCTTGGACAAAAGAGGACATGGAAAGGAGAGACTGAAGGAGAATCAGCTTTAAGAAGAAAACCATGGAAGCAGAGGTCTGGGATTAAGACATCTCCTTGGGCCAAGAGAGGAGCCCCACCCATGTGTACAGAGAGGGTGAGTTTGCCCCTGCAGTTGAAGTGGGTGGATGTTCCTACCCAATGTTCTGAGAAAGTTTTGATGCTCCATGGTGCAGAGAAGGTGAGTTTTCCCCAGCAGTTGAAGAGGGTGGATGTCCCCACCCGATGTTCTGGGAGAGTTTTGCCACCCCAGGGTGCAGGGAGGGTGGAGCATATTCCTCAAAGATTAGGGTGGTTAAGGTCAGTACCCCAAAGGTCTGAGAGGGGTGTACCTGTCCCCCAAAGATTAGAGAAGGCCAGGCGGTCAACCCATTGCTCTGAGAGGGTTGAACCTGTATGCCAAAGGTTAGGGAAGGCCAGGTGGTCAACTCATTGCTCTGAGAGAGTTGAACCTGTATGCCAAAGGTTAGGGGGAATGTTGTCTTCACCTCACTGTAATAGGGGGGCTAAGACTCTAACCCAAGGATTGGGTAAGGTGTGGCAATCACCCCAACACTCTTGGAGGGTGAGGTCTGGAGCTTGGTCGACACCCAGATGCTTGATGAGGGTGGAACCAAGAAAATGGCTGTTGGGCAATCCTGTGGAAAGGGTGGGTTCCCATGTGGCCCCAAAGAAAAGGAACCAACATCTTAAGAATGACTCTCAGACTTTGAAATTGAATCGAGGATGCCCTGCAGGTTTACTGAACTGTAGAGGATCCATGACTCATGTTTCACATCCCAATTTCTTCTTACGATATTGAAAATGTTTATCCTTTGTCTTTCCATTTGTGTATTGGAAACAGTTAAATGGTTTTGTAAGTTTCAGAGGTCTATAGCAGACGAGACTTTGCCTCAAGATGAACTGTATTTCTTTAAAATGATTATGATATGATTTTGTAGTTGAATTGTTACTGATTTAAGGTTGTTTTTTGTTAATATTGTAATGTATTTTTGGAATTCAGAGGGTGGAGTGTAACCCTTGGCCAATTTGATGTAATTATGAATTCCAAAAATATAATTGGATCATGCTTATAAACTGATCTGTTAATCTGGGCATGATTAGGTTATGATTAGGGCATTGAGCCCCACCCCTTGGTGGGTGGGGAATTGAATATAAAAGGCAAGGCAGAGAACAGAGTAGAAGCAGTCTTTTGAGAAGCAGTTTTGATGTTGGAAAGAAGGCCCCAGGAGAAGAGAAGCAAGCCATTTGCCTGATCGTCTACAGCTGACCTTGTGGAGGAAACAGGAGCTAAGCCAGGAGAGAAATGCAGCCCCAGGAAGAGAGGAACCCCAGAAGCCTGAACACTGGCAGGTGGCAGCTGTCTTGCTCTAACATGTGGCAATGGACTGTGGTGAGAGGAGAAACTTAATGCTTTATGGCCTGGTAACTGTGGACTTCTACCTCAAATAAATACCCTTTATAAAGACCAACCCATTTTAGGTATTTCACATTAGCACCCCTTTGGCTGGCTAGTATATATGGCTTGTAATTTTTATTGACATTGAGGCATCTGTTTATCTTGATGGGCTTATTCAGATGGTCAGCTTGTCTTACTATTCTAGGATTTTAATTGTTTTTTAAGTAATACTCCTTTTGCCACTTGGTTCATCTTATTATATATCCTTGTAGTTGTCTGTGTTTCCTTGAAAAACTAATAAGACCATAGAAAAGGAAAGAGAGAAAAAGAAAAAGAATAATAGTAATAATTTAAAAAGTTAGAAAAGGAAACATATAAAAGGCACAAATGTAAATAAATGAGTGAAAAATCATAAAAAAAATACAAAGGGATAAGAATAAAATACATGGATTAAAAAATGAAACAGAACAAAAAAACAGAAAAAAGTAGAATAAATAAAGACCGGAAAGATGAGAAAAAGAAGGAAAAATGAAAACCAAACAAGAAAATATGGAATGAAAGGAAAAGCAGTAGAAGAGTGAAAAATGAAAGAAAGAAAAGGAAAAAAAATAAAGGAAAAACAAAAAATCAACCCAGGATAAACAGACTTAGCTCTTAGGCCCCTAAGTACTGCCTTCAGGCTGCTGGTGCTTATCAATCAACTACATTGAAGCCTTCCCTCTACAGACAAGATACCCAGTTTTAACAAATAAAATAAAGAATAAAAAATGATAAAAAATAAAATATAACATTGAAAAACCTAAAACAAAAAAGCTCAGTCTATAAATTCTCTGTTGTAAGGTGCTCTTTGGGTGCCTGACAATCCAGTGGGTCACTATCTGAACCCTTCTCTTAACATGTACTGGAAATCAAACCAGGGACCTCATATATTCAAGACAGGTGTTTGTATACTGAGCTACACCCACTTTACAGGTTAGGTAGGCTTATGAAAACTTATCTTGTCTCCCCATTCCTTTTCTGTCAGGTGAGCTGGACTTCTAACAGCTGTCTATCTCTCTTGGCTTCCTTCTCTCTCAGGCTGGTTTTGTGCCTCTCTCTACCTACTTCCTCACTGACCTAGTTCCTCTGTCTCCCAGGGTAGCTGTGTATAACAACCTGCCTAATCAGATCACCCCTCCCCTCTCCCTGGGGCTACTTCAGTGCTGGCTGGTTTCATTTTTGAGTTTCAAAAGCAGCTCTGCGAACCAAAGTCACTGGAGAGAAGCCACTCTTTGTCCTCCAGCAGACCACACTTCCTGGGCTGCAATGACCCAGGGGTTTTACCAAGGCTATTCTGCTTGAGGATGTGGTGTATGTGCATTTCCAAGCCACAAGGGCAAGTAACTCAAGGTTTTCATTTGGCCCTTTTTCTCTCTCTGTCATTCTCCTTCCTGGATGATGTGCAGCACTATACTGGTCTGGATTGCCAAAGCAGACACCTCAGATATCTTTATGCTTTTCCTACTCTTTTTGTAATTGAGTTGAACTCTGCTTACTTAATTCAATGCTATCTTCCCAGAATTACCCTCCCCCATATAACTTTTTACAAATTTATAGCTGTAATTTTACTATAATAATGGGTAAGGATATGTGTGTATTCCTGAGGGGAATGGAAGGGAACTAAATTCTTATTAGTGGTACTCAAATTTGTGGCAGTAATTTTATCTACATAGCCTCAGGTTGAAACTTACACTTGTTTATTCTGCTGTTTGATGCTTGGGCTGGGTTCAACAAACTACAATTCTCTAATCACATTAACAAGTGTTTTCCGATAAAGTCTTCAAATATGAAGCAGAAACAAATGAAAGAAGAAAGAAAAGAATCTGGTTTCCCCATCTCTTCCCTTAGACTCCCCCAACCTAGAGGGAAGAAGCTACAGGCTTCCTATATTTAGCAACTGTCATATATCACAGGCTTTCATTTTATTCTTTCAGGCTTCCAAGGTCTATAGCCAATTCTATGTTTTAATATTCCTCTGTTTGAAGAAATAATCGATTGCTCCTTACATATCTCTATTTTATGCCATGTGAAGAAAAATACTATTTTTTTTTACTTTTCCATATTCTAGACTCTCATATATTACCTGATATTCAATTAAAATTTTTTTTTTGGAGAATGATATAGAAAATATATTTTACCATATTTTGATTTTTTATATACAATTACATACTCTCTGTATTTAACTGTTTAAATATAATTGAAAGATTTATGATTTTCAACAAAATAAGAAACCCCAAGTTACTTGTTACTTTTAACTTTTGTGTCCCTCTATCATGTTCTACTTGCAGTTTTCACTTTTGAAAGAGCCTTCAATATGTTAAAATAGCTCTTGTGTATGGACGCATTCACCTTCAAATGTGTACCTACAAAATCAAATTTAAGATAACAGTAAATATATCATCTCTTAAGTGTATCATTACAGTGTGAATAGCTGGCTTAGGTTAAATGTGCTGTCATGTTTTTCTTTTGCACATATTTCCAATTGCAGGACAACAAATCAGATGGAGAATTCAGTAATGATTCCTATAGGCATTCATGTGTAAATATCCTCTTTAGAATTTCCTGTAAACCTCATAGAATAATGCTTTATGTGAAATAAGTTCAGACATGTACATCAAATGTTTTGAATACTTTCATAAAACACTCAATACATCCCTTAATTACATACTGACTGGTTATTAAAAAGTAGCTTCTGGGATTCAAGAATTTTTTCTATTCCTATTAGAACATGCCTATCACACTAACTCTTGATATTTCAATAAGATTTGTTTAAAAATACACTGGTTCCCTTCATTTGTAAAGATAAGGACTTCCCTTAGATTTCTATATAGCATACCAGAGGATTTAGACCCATTTGTTTACCTCTTTTCACTTGACTCCACTGAATTCTTTCAGATATCTATTAATATTAATATTAAGCTACTTCTATCTTCCTTCTCCACCATTTTCAGAACAAACATACTTCTACATAATCAAAGACAGTTCCTCTAACAAGTATATATTCCAGCAAGTTGGAATTCCAAGTTAACTATTAAGAATGTCACAGAGCCACATGTTTTGCAATGGACGCTAACTTTTTTTCTTAATTTGATCATTCATGTTATCAGCAAATATTAGCAAGCTAACTAATAAAAGAGAGACAGATGATGGCTCCTAGAGAATAACTATTGCAATCTTTCCTAGTTCTGCTTGTGGTTTATCTTATCTCTCACCTACATGAATTGAACCTGTTTTCACCCGATATACCTGGACATGATTTTTATTGTTTTTCCTTACACACACATTCACTAATACATACAAATACACACACAATTATATTAAGTCTTTGACTTTACAATAGTATTTATTTAACTACCAATTATACAATGAAATACATACTTAAGCATTTTATACAAAATTTTAACTGAAATATAAAATTCATAATGAAAAGTCCACAGATGTTGGTGATAGACATAAACAAATTAACACAATGTAAACACACTCATTTTTTTTTGCCACCAGTGCAATGGAAATGATTTTTACCAACAATCAAAAATGTCTTTCTTGTCTCTTTCAATCACAAAAAGTAAACATGATCCTGACTTCTGACATGGCTGTCTCAGTGGTGTGATTATATATATATATGCTCATCCAAGTGTATAATAGTAACTAACTGAGTCACATCATTTGCATTTTTATACCTCCCAGTTATTCTGCATTCTGTCCAGGCTTCAGAGCTCTCCAGGTCATGACAACTGTCTATTTACATCTTGTTCAACAAATAGACTTGTCAACTAAGTCAAATTAAGTGTTCTTCATGGTCAGCATTGCACTTCTTAATAGTGGTAACTCTGGAGATCATTTGGTCTTGATGAGGACAGATAATAAGAAATTTGTATTTTGGTGTTTTGGTTTTTTTTTCTAATTTCTTATTCTGTCTTTTTTCTTTTTGTCTTGAGAGATATGACATCTACTGTTAGTTGTGATACCATCATTTCTCACCATAATACAACATTGGATTTACTTAGATTGTCTACTGGCCTCCATCTTTGTGTTCAGAAGCCATTTTAACTATCACTGAGAACTTATATTTTGGATTGCTGATAGATTCCCTTTTGTAGTACTTATTGTGTTAATAGATGTGCATGTGAACACACATGCCCTAAAATGGGTTACTTTCATTGCAAAAATCAGAGTCCTCTCAAAATTCCAGATGAACACTATAGAGAAAATAGAGCACAATTTTAAATATAGTTTCAAAAAACAGTAATTATTTAACTATAATATTTATGAATAAATATTTACCCTGGTAATACAATAAAAAAAAACAAAAAAACAAAGAGGAAATGATTATCATCAATTCTTTTTTTTCAAAGTGTACCATCTATGGTATTTGTTTTTATTTATTTATTTTATTTTTTTTATTTGTAAAATGATATATAAATACATATGCATATATGTGCATTTGTTTACATAAATGTTATTTGTTATATATATATATATACATTTTATAAAGGTGCCTAGATTACCCAAATATTACTCAGAAACTACAGGAAGGGCAAAATTAACAGATGGGTATTCTTCAAATGAGTCAGGTCTGACTTAGAAATGATTACAGACTGGAGGAAACTAAGGAGAAATAAAATCTAGTTTGGGAATGTTGGGTATGAGTCTGAAACATAAAAAGGCCATGTGAAATGTTGGTTTCTTAAGATAATTAAACACGGATATACAAAAAGCTAACATCAGGGGAAGTTGAGGAGGGATACATGGAAAGCCTGCAATAATTTTTTAAATTTCTTATATATATATATGGAGTTCAAAATAAAATTTACAGCATTCAGAGTAAGGATTATCATTGTGGTGGGCAGCGTGTGGTGATTAGGAAGAGCCACAAGAGGGTGGAGGAGTGCTGACAATGTTTTACTTCTTACTGTGGGTGGCTGTTACACATGTACTTCATGTATATTTGTTTTGTAATGATCATTTAAACTCTATAGATATTTGGTTTGGTACTTTAATATGATTGTCTCTCTTGAAACCCTGCTGTTTTCCCTGTTCTCATATTGTAAGAGTCAATCAGCTTCCTAAATCCCCTTTAAACTAGACCTTGGCCACAAGGAAACACTGTAGTCACTTTGATCAGGTCTTTGCACACCTGTGATGGGAAACCAGGTGTCAGTTGTGCCTGAGCCAGTGAAGCTTGAAAACAGCCTATCTCCACAAATGCAGTATCTTGGAATCCAAGAAGGCCAGGACATTGCCTTCAGCTTGGGCCACCAGCTTGGAGATGGACATGGTTGCTTATGAACTATTGTCCTTAAATAAAACTTATTAATTCACAGAAAATTGCCATACAATTAAAAATGTTCATATTATAAGTGAAAAAAACTTGTGATATTTTAATAAAATAGGTTTTATCATGCATAGAATAATATGCATTCATTTAAATAATTATAAATTTTGTTTAATGATGTGTTACATATACTTGCTAGAACAGTAAACAGGAAAAAAGAGCATATTAAACATCCAAGGAAAATCACACAGAAAATAGCTGCAAATAAAAGTGACCAAACAAGGAATTTATTCTCCTGTATAATGGCGTTTTGGTTAGCTTTCCTCACTTAGTATAAAAAATAAAAGGGTGGAGAATGCCTAAGAAAGATATTTAAGGCAATATTCTTCTGTTATTTGATAACTACAAAAATTTATCTGCAAAAAAGAAAAAAGAAAACAATTAGGCTAGTTATCTGTTATCAACAAACATAATCATTATGAGTATTGAGATTTGTGTATGTTGCATTGTGTTTTTCTGATTGCTTATTAGTGGTTTTAACATAAAAATGAGTTATATTGTATAAAGCACAGTATTCATTAGATAATATTTTTCAATATAGAACAGTTATAGGATTATGATAGTTAACACACAAGGGTTCTCACCAAAAATCATCTCAGGACATAAGTGTTCCACTAATCTTCCTCCCTATATAATGATGTAGATATGATGATATGCCAAATTGTACAGGAACCCAGACACAGTGAGGATAGTAAACTATCCTTACAGGGCTTTTTAAAAGGGCTCATTTTATTTGTTCTAATTCTCAACAGTGAGTACTTAACTGAGATGCACCTGGGGATGTAGCTGATAAAAATGATAGTAGTGCTGAGGATAATAATAATCAGAAAAATTAGTCAACCAGGAAATAGTTCTACTTATATGATCACATGGAATGCCTACATGAAGGAAAAAAATAGAGGCACAAAAAGTTAAGTAACTTGCCCATGGCAGCAACCAAGGGAGGAAGTGTTGAATCCCCACTCATCCATGCTTTTAAATACAACACAATACTGTCTCTGATAGTGATGAGATGAGAACTAAATACCTGTTCAATGCTGAAAGTACTTAATGGCAAAAATAAAACTGAAATTGCCATGATACATTCAAAGGTTTTATTTTGTTTTTGGTTAGGTTTGCTGTTTTATTCCCCTAATAATACATATTGTTTTAGGAATACATCATTGAAGATAGAGCACAGTGATTAACCACAAGGTGGCAGAAGGATGAAATTAAGGCTTTCCCATAGCGATACCTAACAAAAATCTAGATAGAATCAGAAACTTTAAACAACACTTCTATCCCCTTCAATCACACATGCCCTCCTTGCTCATACTTGCACTGAGAAAAGAGAAGCTATCAGAATAAAAACAGCTTGTGTTAATGTGTTTCATGGATTACCTGGCAAATGTGCATAATTAAGTTAATAAATTCTGTCACAGGGAGTTTCCGAGTCTACAATAAATTCTAAAATATCTGCCTTATTCTTTAACTTTCAAGCTCTCAAATATGACTATCCAAGCCTCTACTCTTTTCTCAGACTTTAAATAACCCTAACCTCCTCAACAATCACAGATGTTCTCCTTGATTATATTTGCACTGAGGAAAATAGAAGCTGTCAGAATAGAATGAACTTGTGTTTTACATGCTCTGCCTAAGCTTCTGTTTCATTCTGCTATCGTTGATGTCCATGCTTCTAAAGAAGATCAGCCTCTACATGTCTACATTAATTTGATCCTCTTCTACCCTTAAGACTTATCCCTCTGAAATCTTCTCCATTTCTCATCCAGCAACAGTTTTCTCTTTGTATTGAATTGTTTCCTTGAACATATTTAGTATCTATAGTACCTTGGAAAAAAAAAAGGCCATTGACAATGTTTTAGTTTCCTAGGCTTCTCAAGTAAACATCATGAAATGGGTTGGCTGAAACAATAGGACTTTATTAGCTCTGGTTTTAAGCCTAAAAGAAAACCCAAATCAAGTCATCATCAAGGCAATGCTTTTTCCCCAGAGACCATGGTGCTCTGGGTCTAACTGCTGGCAATCCTTGGCTACTCTCTCACATGACAAGGTACATAGTAACATCTATCAGTCTTTCCCTTCTCTTCCTTTTCTATTAATATAGCTTCCTGCTTCCTGTGGCTTTCTCTCTGTGTCTGAATTTTGTTTTCCTACAAAGGACTCCAGGAATAAGATGAAGACCCATCCTGATTGATGAGGTAAAGTTTAACTGAAATAACCTCATCAAAAGATCCTACTTACAATATGTTTTCACCCACAGGAATGCATTAAATTTAAGACCTTGTTTTTCTGGGGTGCACACATAATAAACTGCATTTGCCATAATTAAGTATGCTCCCTTCTTTAAATAGTTTCTTCATTTGTGCTTGATGTGTCACCTTTTCTTAACTTATCAGACTACATTTCTAATCTCATTTTCTTCCTAACTGACATGAAGTACCTCAGGTTTCAGTCTAAAACTTTTTATCTTATCTACATTTTAGCAGCTAATCCTGTCTTTAAATACCCTTTGTGTTCTGATGACTACCATATTATACCTTCAATCCAGAATTCTAATCTGAACTACAATTTGATATCTCTTAAATATCTAATAAGCATTTAAATTTATCTTGTCATCAACTCAATTATTCATTCCTCCCACTCTAACATGTAATTCTAGCAAACTTCCAAGTCTCAGTAAATGGAAATACCATTTTCCAGCCACCTAGTCCCAAACCATTATGTTATCCTCCATTTCTTCTTCTTTGTCAACATACATCCAATCCTATCAAAACTTTCTGGCTATTTCTCCAAAATATACCCAGAATCTACTTCTATCAATCCACTTTTTCTAAAGCTTCTTCATTTTTAAGTTTTGAAGACAAATTATTTTCCTTTGCTGATAATTGCTACTGACTCTATTCTCCACACTATAGCCATAATAGTATCCTTTATAATGTAAAACTCTTCATATCACACCTCTACTGATAACTCTCTGAGGATTCTCATCTCATGCCAAAGGAAAACCAGGTGTCTCCAAGTAGAGTTCTGGGATCACACAGAATAGGTAAAAGTGAAACTCTATGACACAAGATCTAGATTCATCCAGCTAGAATACTGGTGTTACAATAGCATGAAAAGTTGCATAGAGGTTCTCTCTGATATTGAATATTAAATATTCTCTTATGTTAGAATAGATATGCAATCCTCAGTCGTGCATGCATTCTTAGTTGTCTTATCTCAATTCATCCACTATATTTGTAGATTAGTATTTGACAGTACTCAGCACAGGAAATGAAAAAAATGATCATAGATCTTATAGCCTGGTGAAATGCCATAATGAAATGTATGATAAGGAAATCTGTGATTTCTGTACTTTGCTACTTGTGAATTGGTAATTTTATACTTTATTGCTAAACAAAAATCAAAAATTTTACACCATATGTATGGTAGCTTTGGAGATTTTTTTATTTGCTGATTTTATTTTGATTAAATGCAGTTGTTCTGAACTTTAATATCCATTTGTTTTGCCCTCTCTTAAGAAGTAAGAACAAAGACCAAACAAATATTTTAATTTACTCGATAAGAAATATTTTTGATAGCCCAGAAATTTCTGCATAATTCGTGAAATACCTTTTTTAGCCCTAGGAGAAAGAGTCATTACTCTTCTTTATTTCCAACAATTAGTGCTCTCTGATAGGTTACCAAATATTTTATTATGAAACAGGACATACAAAAGTGTTTCTTAAGAAATATAATCATGATGGAATACATCTCCTCACATTGTTGAATATATAAGCATCACTTCTTGCTACTTTCTGAGGAGATGACCATAATGAAAATATCTTTTAAGTATTACATGGCATCCTTGTTTCTGAGGCTGTAAATCAGAGGATTAAGAATGGTTGTGAAAATGGTTTAAGACACTGACACTAATTTCTTCTGCTTAGGGGTGTGCAATGACTGGGGAAGAATATAAGTTTAGGAAGCAAATGAGATGAACAGATGGTAAAAGTGGTGGGTAGTTCACAAGAGGAGAGAGTAGGTAGATGAGATGATAAAAGATTGAGATGAGCAACATGAGTACAGAGTAGATATGCATCATTGTTAATGTAAGGATAGATCAGCACAGGCCAGTCTGAGAAATGAAAGAATTTCACAGAATAAATTGTTGATGTTGTGGGAGCCACAGTAAAGGAAGTCATCATTTTATGGGTGAATGGAAAACCATCAAAGGTGACAGCAATCAAAGCAACAGAAGCCAACAGCTCATCAGGAATGGTTAACTAACAGGGTTATAAACATAGAGCAGTCATAGGCTATGTATGAGTTTCAGAATAACTCCAGACCAATTGTGGTCAAGTATAGGAATATCTGGATGTCACAGACCACAAAGGAAATGGTCTTTTCTTCAGACACCATGTTGACTAGGAGCTTTGGGGCAGTAGTGCAAATGAAAAGGGTGTCGATGATGAATGACTGAATGAACAAGAAATGCATGGGTCTGTGGAGGCAGGAGTTCAACTGAATCAAAAATACCATGTCCAGAGATAAAAGGTGGTGGAGTAGGGAAAAGCCAGCTTTCTTCCAAAAGTGGCATGAAGACAATAGACTTGGCAGGCATAGAGGAAATCATGGGTCTGCTTGGTGATCAGAGTGGGTGTATGGTGAGGGATGTCCAGCTGATCACCTAGAGAGCAGTGGGGCCACAGGGTCATCAGCACAGTAAGCAAACTTGGAGAAATCTAGATGGGTGCTTGAGGCATGAAAGGGAGATCTGTTTATTTATTATTTTCCTTTTCTGGGTCAATGAAGAGTAATGGGGCTGTGGGGTGATAAGCAGGCCTGGGCAGCTGGCAAGGAAGATGTTAGGCAGAAACCAGTGGCCTGAGCTAGAGACCCATTTTTTTTCCTTTCTTTTACTTTTTTCACTTTCTCTCCTCTTCTTCTTTTTCCTTGCTTCATTTTCCTCTTTTGTTCTATTCATATTTATTTTCCTTTTTTAAAATGTTTTTTCATTTAAACATAGGCAATTCTAAAGATTTTGAAATAGTAGAACAAAGTGTCAAAAAGAACCTTAAAACAAAGCCAAACAAAAATAAAATCATAGGTACGAGAGGGAAACTGAAAAACAGGTTTTTCAGGTAAACTAATCAATATAAACAGATGCCAAGACATCATCAAAATATAAGAAGTCCTACTAAGAAAGAGGAAGGTATGGCTCAGTCAATGGAACAAATTAAAAGCCAAAAGAGATGTAGAATTTGGAACAACGAATCAAGATGTCCACACAAATCTTGTAAATTAATTCAAGGAAATAAATGAAAAGAAAAAGGATATTAAGGAGACACTATGTGAGCATATACAAGAAATTCTACACAAGGATGCACAATGTTACCACCCTTAATCATCATTGTTCTAAGAATTCTTGGTAGAACAATTAGGCAAGCAAATGAAATAAAAGGCAGACAAATTGGAAAGGGAGAAGTAAAACTTTCACTATTTGTAGATGGCATGATACTATAAATATATAAAGAAAATTCTGAAAAATCTACAATAAATCTTCTAGAGCTAATAAATGAGTTGAGCAAAGTTGCAGGATATAAAATCAACTTGTACAAATCAGAAGTGTTTCCATACACTAAGTATGAGTAATATGTGGAGGAGATCAAGAAAAAATTCCATTTATTACAGCAACTGAAAGAAATAAATATCAAAATATATTTATAAATAAATATAGCTAATAAAGTAAAGGGCTTGTATGCAGAAAACTACACAAGATTGCTAAAAAAAATCAAGGAATACCTAAATAAATGGAAGGTATATAATGTTCATGGATTATATCATTAAGACATAAATTATACCCAAATATATTTATAGATTAATTCAATCCCAATAAAAATTCCAACAGCACTTTTTTGCAGAAATGGAAAAGCCAATTTTCAAATTCATTTAGAAGGAAGGGTAAGGTGCCCTGAATAGCCAAAAACCTCTTGAAAAATACGAATGAAATTGGAGGACTCATACTACATAAATTTTAAGCTTAATATGAAAGTAAGGTGGCCAAAACCACAGTCTTAGGAAGGATAAGCATATTGAACAATGGAACTGAATTGAGAATTCAGAAATAAACTTGCACTTCAATGGCAAACTGATGTTTGAAAAGGCCAACATGGCAACTCAGCTGGGACACAATGGAATAAGTAAGGCAACATTCCCTCCAATTCTACATCTTAGAATTGTTTAACCAAAATTGGTGTTAGTTCTTTCCAGAATGATTGGAAGACTTCACCTGTGAAGCCATTTTGTCCTGGGCTTTCCTTAGTTGGAATGTTTTTTATGACAATTTTAATCTCGTTATTTGTGATTGGCCTATTGAGGTCATCAGTTTCTTCTGTTATCAATGCACACTGCCTGAGTTTCTAAAAATTTGTCCATTTCATTTAAGTTATCCATTTTGTTGGCCAGCAGTTTTTCAAGGAGTCCCATTATGATACTCTTTATTTTTCTGTGATCAATGGTGATACACTCTCCTTCATTTTTTATTTTATGCATTTGCATCTTCTCTCTTTTTTTTGTCTAAGTTTTTGTCAATATTATTAATTGTCTCAAAGAACCAGTTTCTGATTTTGTTACTTTTGTTAATGTTTTTTTTTTTATCTTAAATTTCATTTATCTGTTCTCTAATCTTTATTTCCTTCTTTATGCTTGCTTTGGATTAGTTTGCTGTGCTTTTCCTACATCCTCCAGGTGTACAGCTAATTTTTCATTTTATCTCTTTCTTCTTTTTATATAGGCATTTAAGTCATTAAATTTCCCTCAGCACTGCTTTTGCTGCATTCTATAGCTTTTGATATATTGTGTTTTTATTTTCCTTCATTTAAAGGTAGTTACTGATTTATTTTGCAATTTTTTATTTGACCCAATTATTGTCTAACTGTGTGCTGTTTAAGTTCCATATATTTCTGCGTGTTCTGGTTCTCTGCCCCTTATTAATTTCCAGCTTCATTCTGATGTGGTCAAAGAAATTAAATTGTATACTTTCAATCTTTCTAAATTTGTTATTTGTTTTGTGAACTATAATGTGGTGTATCATGGATAATGTTCAATGTATGCTTGAGAAAAATGTATATCCCACTAGATTTGGGTGTAATGTTCTATCTATGTATATTTGGTATAGAATCTCTAATGCATTATTCAAGGTCTTTCTTTATCTTACTTCTGTTGAAATGTTCTGTCAAATAGTGATAATGGTGTATTAAAAGTCCCCACTATAATTGTACAGCCATCTATTTTTCCAATTATTTTCCCAATATTTGCCTCAGATATTTTGGGGCACTTGAATATTGATTGTATATAAAATCATTTTCCAACCATTCACTTGCAACCTCCTTGCATCCCTGGTTCTAAGGTGAGTTTCTTTTAAGTGCAGATAGATGGGTCAAATTTTCCTATCCATTCTACCAATCTCTGTCTATTGATTGGAAAGTTTAATCCTTTAACACTCAATGTTGCTATGGTTAAGGCTGTAATTACATTAGCCATGTTTTCTTTATGTTTGAAAAGGCATATTTTGTTTTTATTTCTCTTTTTATCTTTTCCGTTATTCTTTTTCATAATTTTCCTTTCTACACTCTCTTCCAACTCTCTCTCTCCCTCTCTCCTGTTTTTCCTTGCAACCTACAGAATTCCAATTAGTATTTCTTGAATGATAGCTTTCTTCTTGACAATCTCTCTTAATTTTTGTTAATCTTTGAATAATTTGAACTCTGCCTCATTTTTGAATGCCAGCTTAGCTGGATACAGAATTCATGGCTGGCATTTTTTTTTTCTCTTTTAGCACCTTAACCATATCATACCACTACCTTCTCTCCTCCATGGTTTCCAATGAGAAATCAGTGCTTAAGCATATCGAGCTACCCTTGTATGTGATGGATCTTTTCTCTTGCTATTTTCAGTATTCTATCTTTGTCCTACACATTTGGCAATTTGATAAGTATACATCTCAGGATAGGCCATGTTAGGATTTATACTGTTTGGAGTGTGCTTCACTTCCTGGACATATGCATCTATGTCCCTCAAAATAGTTGACAAATTTTCCAACATTATTTCCTCCAATATTCCTTCTTTCTCCTTTTCCTACTCTTCTCATTCTGGAATGCCTATAATGTATATGTTTGTATATTTTGTGTTGTCATTTAATTCCCTGAGTCTCTGCTAAATTTATTCTATCTTTTTAGCTATCAGTTCTACTATCTGTGTTTTTTCAGATATATCTACATCACTAATTCCTTCTTGTGTCTGTTCAAATCTGCCTTTATGTGCTTCTGGCATAGTTTTTTAACATTTACATTTAATTTCTAATAACATTTTGAAATCTAGAATAAAATGAAACATCACTAACTTGAACAGGCTATCTGTCCAAAAGCTAAAGTTGCCATCATCCACACTGGGGAAACTTCATTGATTCCTTTTTTTCTGAACAAATCAATTTTATTGATACATATTATTCCAGCATAAATCCATCCAAAGTGTACAATGTTAATTAGTGTAATCACATATTTGTGCAGTCATCACTTCAGTCATTTTTAGAGCACTTTCATTATTCCAATAATAATAATAAACAAAAACAAACAAAATGGGCATCACCTCTCAATCTCTGTATGCTTTTCCTGTTGTTCATAGGTATTCTTTTCCTTTTCTCTAGTATATTTATATTTTAAAAAAACAGTCATATATGCAATATCACCCATATTCATGTTTTACATGAGGTTTTACTATAATATACAGTATCATACAGTTTTAGCTTCCTTTCTAGTAATATACATGACTTTAGACTTTCCCTTTCAACTACTGTCATACACATACATACTCTTAGTTAAAACACCATGATATGCTTTCATCATTTCTAATTATTTCCAAAGATATAAGAAAAACTTTTCACCACTTCTGCAAAGATTAACACTCAGCTTTCCATTCTCTACCCAAAATCCATTTTCTGGTGACCTATATTCTAATTATTTATTCCATGAGTTTATGCAATATATTTAGTTCATAAGAGAGCAATCGTACAGTATTTGTCCTTTTGTGACTGGTTTGTTTCACTCAACCCATGTTGTTATGTGCTCCACGACTTCATTTCTTCTTGCTGCTGCATAATATTCCATCATGTGTATACACCAAAATGTGTATACATTTTAGTCATTCATCCAGTTGGTAGACACTTGGTTTCTTTCCAACTTTTGGCAATCGTGAATAAGGCTGCTATGAACATGGTGTGCAGATGTCTGTGTGTCCACTCCCAGTTCTTCTGCATATATACCTGGTAATGGTATTTCCCAGTCAAATGGTAAGTCTATATTCAACCTCCTTAGGAATTGCCAAATAGTCCTCCAAGGGGCTATTACAGTCTACATTACCACCAACAGTGAATAAGCATTCCTATCTCTCCATATCCTGTCCAATATTTAAGGATTTCCAAATTTTTAATAGCAGACAGTTTAATAGGTGTGAAATGATATCTCATTGTAGTTTTGACTTGCATTTCCCTAATTGCTAGTGATGTTAAACATTTATTCATGTGTTTCTTTGCCACTTGTATTTCTTCTTTGGACAATTGTCTTTTCAAACTTTTGCCCATTTTTTAAATTGTGAAATTTGTCTTTTTATTATTGAGTTGTATGATCTCTTTGTATTTCAAGGATATTAATCCCTTATCGGATATGTGATTGCCAAAATATTTTCTCTCATTGAGTTGGCTGCCTCTTCACCCTTTTTGCAAAGTTCTTTGAGGTATAAAAGCATTTGATTTTGAGGAGGGCCTATTTATCTATTTTTTCTTTTGCTGTTTGAGCATTGGGTTTAAGAAACTACCGCCTACCACAAGATCTTAAATATGTTTTCCTACATTTTCTGCTAGGAGTTTTATGGTTGTCACTTTTATATTTAGGTCATTGATCAATTTTGAGTTAACTTTCATATAAGGTGTGAGATAGGGGTCTTATTTCTTTCTTTTGGATATGGATATCCAATTCTCTCTGTACCATATGTTGAAAAGACTGTTCTAGCTCAAATGGGAAGGCTTGATCACCTTGTCAAATATCACTTGATTGTACATGGCAGAGACTATTTCTGAGTTCTCAATTTGTTCCATTAGTCCATGTGTTTGTCTTTATGTCAGTACCATGCTATATTTACAACTGTAACTAAACAATATACTTTAAAGATTGGAAGTGAGAGTCTTCCACCTTTGTTCTTTTTAAAGAACTTTATGGCTATTTAGGGCCTGTTAATCTTCCAAATAAATATAATATTTTTCTTCCATTTCTGTATAAAAGGCTGTTGGGATTTTTATTGGGCTTGCATTTACTTTGTAAATCAGTTTGGGTAGAATTAACATTAGTGATATTTAGTTTTTCAATCCATGAACACAAAATGTTCTTCCATTTATTTAAATCTTCAGTTTCTTTTTGTAATTTTCAGAGTATAGGTCCTTTATGTCCTCAGTCAAGTTTATACTTAAATATTTTATTTTTTAGTTACTATAATAAATTGAATTTTTTTTTCTGATTTGATTTCCAGATTACACATCAGTAATGTGTAGAAATGTTTTTGAGTTTTGCATGTTAATATTGTCTCCTGCCACTTGACTGAATTGGTCTATACGTTCTGGTAGCTTTATTGTGGATTTTTCATGAGATTCTAGATATATGATCATTAAGGAATTATTAATGAATAGTGAAAGTTTTAATTTTTCCTTTCCTTTTATTTTACTCTTATTTCTTTATCTAGCTCAATTGCTCTAGCTAGAACCTCTAGCACAATACTGAATAACAATGGTGACCATAGGCATCCTTGACTTGTACCTGATCTCAGTGGAAAAACTCTCAGTCTTTCACCACTGAGTACAATACTAGATGTAGCTATTTCATATATGCTGATTAGCATATGGAGAAAGCTTCCTTCTGTTTCTATCATTTGGACTGTTTTTATCAAGAAAGGGTGCTTTATTTTGTCAAATGACTTTTCTGAATCAATTGAGAGGACCAAATGATTTTTCTTCTTCAATTTGTCAATATGGTTAATTACACTCATTATTTTTCTTGTGTTGGACCATCCTTTTATGCCTGGGTTTAAAACCACTTGATTGGGTTTTATAATTCTTTTAATGTGTTTTCAGATTCTGTTTGCAAGTATTTTGTTTAGGATTTTTGTATCTAGATTCATTAGATATATTGAAATGTAATTTCCTTTTTGTAGAATTATTATCTGGTTTTTGTATTAGGGTGATGTTGACTTCATAGAATGAATTTGGTAGTGTTCTTTGCTGTTAAATTTTTTTAGAAGAACTTGAGCAAGATTGATATTTGATCCTCTTTGATTGACTGGTATAATTCACACGTGAAGCCAGCTGTTCCTGGACTTTTCTTTTTTGAGAAGTTTTTTATGACTACTTCAATCTCTTCCCTTGTGATTGGTTTGTTGAGGTCTTCTATTTCTCTTAGGGTCAGTGTGGGTGGTTTGTGTGTTTCTAAGAATTTATCTCCTCTATATTGTCTAATTTTTTGTCATACAGTTGTTCATGGTATTCTCTTATCATCTATCTTATTTCTATGGGATCAGTGGTAATGTCCCCCTTCTATTTTCTGATTTTATTTATTGACAGCTTTTCTCTTTTTTTCTTTATCAGTCTAGGTAAGGGATTGTTGATTTTATTGATCTTCACCAAGAACCAACTTTTCATTTTGTTGATTCTCTGTATTGTTTTTTATTCTTGATTTCATTTATTTCTGCTCTGCTCTATACTAATTATCCCCTTCAGCTTTGTTTGCGATTAGATTGCTGTTCTTTTCTTTTTCTAGTTTCTTAAGGTGTGCAGTTAGATCTTCAATTTTAAAATAAGCATCGAGGCCTTTAAGTTTCCTCTTAGTACTGCTTTTGCAGTGTCCTATATATTTTCATACATTGTGTTCTCATTTTCATTGTCTCAAAATATTTGCTGAATTCTCTTGCCATTTTTTCTTTGACCCACTGATTATTTAAGAATATGTTGCTAAATCTCCATATATTTATGAATTTTCCAATTTTCCATCTATTAATTATTTCCAGCTTCATTCTGTTAAGATCAGAGAAACTCTTTCTGTATACTTTCAATCTTTTTACATTTATTGTTCATATAATTGCATTGTCATTCAATTCCCTGAAGTCTGTTCCATTTTTTCTATCTCTCTTGTCTTTCTGTTCTCCTGTCTTTTCTAGTTCAATTGTTTTGTCTTTGTAATCACTAATTCAGTCTTTGAGCAATTCAAATCTGCCCTTATGTGCCTCTAACATATTTTTAATCTCACCCAGCATGATTTCATTCTCAGAAGGTCTGTTACTTTTCTTTGTAGGCTTTCAAATTATTCTTTATACACACCCAGTGCCTTTTTATCTTTTATTTCTTTAGTCATATTTTTTAAAAATTCCTTGAAGTGATATAGGAGAATTTTGTGATTATCACTGATTAATTGTTTTAAATCCCATTTCTCTTCAGAATATTTTGTTTGTTAGTTCTCTTCTCTGGGTAATCTCTTCCTTTTTCCAAGTACGGCTTGTAATTTTTTTGCAGATGTCTTGGCATCAGAATGTGTTCCTGAATTTTCTCTGATGTCCAAATTCACTCTCTTGATCATGGTGTATAATTCATTTCATGTGTTGTTGAAAATGGTTAGAATATTTTGTTGAGGATTTTTGCATCTAGATTCATTAGGGAGATTGGTCTGTTTTGTTTTTTTTTTATTTTGGCATCTATATGTGGCTTTGTTATTAGGCTGATTTTGGCATCATAGAACGAGTAGTGTTATATTCCCTACACTTCTATTTCTAGGAGGAATTTAAGCAGGATTAGTATTATTTCTTTCTGGTATGATTGGTAGAATTCACCCTTGAAGTCATCTGTACCTGGGCTTTCCTTGGTTGGTAGTTTTTTGATTACTAAGTCAATCTTGTTATTTGTCTTGTTCTGTTGAGTTCTTCTTTTTATTCTTTTGGAAATGTAGGTTGCTTGTGTTTCTAAAAATTTTTCCATTTCATCTAAGTTTTCCACCTTGTTGGTATACAATTTTTCAAAGTACCCTTATATAATACACTTTATTTCTGTGGCATCAGTGGTGATATTCCCTCTCTATTTTTTATATATTTTTTATCTATTCTTCCCTCTTTTTTCTTTTTAGTTTAGCTAAGGTTTTGTCAATTTTATTAATCTTCTAAAAGAACCAGGCTTTCATTTTGTTACTTGTTTCTAGTGCATTATTTTTGTTCTCAATTACATTTAGTTCTCCTCCAATCTTTGATATTTATTTCTTGCTGCTGCTTTGGGATTAATTTGTTTTTCTTTTTCTAATTCCTCCAGGTGTGCATTTAGGCCTTTGATTTTAGCTTTTTATACTTTTTAAATATAAGCATTTATGTCTATAATTTCCCTCTGAGTATTGCTTTAGCTGCATCCCAAATATTTTGATATGTTGCATTCTCATTTTCATTTGTTTTGAGGTAATTGTTTTCTTTTGCAATTTCCTCTTTGACCCACTGATTGTTTAACAGTGTATTGTTTAACTTCTTATCTTTGTGCCTAACCTGTTTTTCTGCCCCTTATTAATTTCTAGCTTCATTCCATTTTGGTCAGAGAAATTACTTTATGTATTTTCAATCTTTCTAAATAGTTTGAGAATTGTTCTGTTACTGAGCACTTGGTCTATCCTGGAGAATGATCCAGGTATTTTCAAGCAGAATGTATGTTCTGCTGTATTTGGGTATAATGTTCTGCATATATCTCTTAGGTCTAGTTTCTCTCACATTCTCTAGAATCAAGGTCTCTATTTCTTTATCAAAATATCTGTTGAGATGTTTTGTCTAATGTTGTTAATGGTGTATTAAAGACACCTGCTATGATTTTAGAGGCATCTATTTCTCCCATTCGTTTTTCTATTGTTTGCCTTATGTGTATTGGGGCACTCTGGATAGCTGCAAAATATTATAAATTTTTCTTTATTCTTGAGAGATTACTACTTTTATTAATATATAGTGTTCTTTTTTTTCTCTTACAATAATTTTGCATTTAAAGTCTATTTTCCCTGATATTACTATAGCTAATCCTGCTCTTTTTTGGTTTGTACATAAAATCATTTTCCAACATTTCACATGCAATGTCCTTGCATTATTAGGTCTATGGTGAGTTTCTTGTAGAAAATATATAGAGGAGTCATGTTTCCTTATTCATTCTGCCAATCTGTGTCTTTTGATTGGAGAGTTTCATCTATTTATATTCAATGTCATTACTCTTGAGGCAGTACCTATATTAGCCACCTTTTCCTTAGGTTTATAAACATCATATTTAACATATAAGTTTGTTTTTACAAAATATATATACAAATAAATGAGAGAGATGGAAACTGAATAGTAGCTATGTATGACGGGAAGCATAGACAGATTTGAGATGTGATGAGTTTTTTCTTTGTTTTTTATTATTATTATTATAAGAATAATCTAAATGCTGTAATGATGATTGTTGCAATGAATGCACAGCTAGGTTATTATATCAAATACCATTTATTGTACATTTTGGATGGATATATTAATATATAGCAATAATATTGATTTGTTAAAAAATCAGTAGTGTTTGTTTACCCTAACAATGAACAATCTGAGGAGGAAATTGAGTAAGAAAATCCATTTATAATACCAAGGTAAAGATTCAAATAACTAGGAATAAATTTATCCAAGAATTTATGTCTTATACATGGAAAACAGTAAAAATTTGTTTTAAAAAATCAAAGAAGATGTAAATAAGTGGAAGGAGTTTCCCTTCTCATGACTCAGAAGATTAAATATTGTTAGATATCAATTCTACACAAAACAATTTATAAATTCAAAGGAATCACAAACAAAATTCCAACAGCCTCCTTTACAAAAATGGTAAGCCAAATATCAAATTTATTTAGAAGAAGAAAGGACCCTGGATGCCCCCAAACCTCTTGAAAATGAAGAATGAAATTGGTGAACTCATACTTCCTGACTTTAAAGTTAGGACACAGCTACAATGGCCAAAACAGCTTCATACTGGCACAAGTATAGACATAAAGATCAATGGAATTGAATTAAGAATTCAGAAATAGACCCTCATGCTTATGGTCAGTGAAATTTTTGCAAGACTATCAAGTGCATTCAATTTGGAAAGAAATCTCTAAAACCAATTGTGCTGGGACACTGGACATCCATATGTAGAAGAAGGAAGGAGAACCCCTACATCACAACATATACAAAAATTAACTCAAAAATAAGTCAAAGACCTAAAGATATTAACCTAGATTCTAAAGATCCAGAAGAAAATGTGGGGAAGCATTTTTAGGATCTTAGATTAGGCAATGGTTTCTTAGAATTTGCACCAAAGTGTGAGCAAAAAAGGAAAGAATAGACAAATGGGACTTCATCAAAATAAAGAAAAATGTTCATTACCTCAAACATGAAAAGACTACCTTCTCAATAGAAGAAAATATTAGGAAACTAATATCTGATAATGGTTCAATTTTGAAAATATATAAAATAATCCTAAAACTCAACAATAAAAAGAAAAACAATCCAATTTAAAAATGGGCAATAGATATTTCTCCAAAGAGGATACACAAATGGCTAAATGCACATGAAAAGATATTCAGTATTGTTAGGTATTAGGGAAATGCAAATCAAAACCACAATAATGTGATACTATTTCATACCCACTAAAATGGCTACTATTAAGTAAATGTAAATTACAAGTGGTGGAAAATATATGAAAAAATAGGAATACTGATTCATTGATGGTGGGAAAGTAAAATGTTATAACCACTGTGGAAGGCAGTTTTGCAGTTCCTCAGAAATCTAAGTATAGAATTACCATCCAACTCCTCAATCCCTCTAGTAGTTGTACACCACAAAGAATTGAAACAGGAACTCAAATAGATGTTTGCACACCAATGTCCATAGAAGGATTATTCACAATTGCCCAAAGAGAAAGCAACCTAAGAGTTCATAACCAATGAATGGATAAATAACATGTGTTTAATACATCTGATAGGATACTATTCAGCTGTAAAAAGGAATAGAATCCTCATGCATGCAACAACATGGATCAATATTGCAGACATTATGTTGAATGAAATGAGAAAGACACAAAATGACAAATATTTTATGATTTCACTGTTATAAACTAAATATAATAAGCAAACTCATAGAATTAGAATCTAGAATATAAGTTTCCAGGAGATAAGTTGTGATTAAAGTATATGGATTTGATTCTTAACTTGTACAGATTCTATTTTTAGTCTGATGGCAGAGTCTGGAAATGGATGATGGTGATGGTAGCATATTATTTTGAATGAAATCAAGAGCAGAAAACTTTAAAGGTGAATGTGATTTAGGATATATATATTACCAGAATAAAAATTAAAAGATAAAATATAGAACTGTACAATGCAGTGAACCCTATTATAGTCTATGGACTATAGTTAATAGTACAAGAATGTTCTTACATGACTTACAACAAATAAATGACACTAATACAAGGTGATAATAATAGCACTGTATATGGGAATTAAAATATACTTAAAGTTAATAATAGCTGATAGAACTATTTTAATAATCTTTCATCCATTGTAATGAATGTAATTACTGTTGAAATAAAGAGGACAGTTATTTTTAAAAGTGCTTTCATCAATAGTAACAAATATTCCACACCAATTCAAGCTTTTGGTTGTGGTGTGGAATGTTGGAATCCTGTATATTATGCAAGATTATTTTGTAAACTCATCTCTCTAATAAAAAAATAAAGCAGAAATAAATGAGAAGGTACATTACTACTGATCCCACAAAAATAAAGGATCATAAGAGGATACTATAAAATGTATTCCAACAAATTAGTCAACCTAGATGAAAGGACAAACTCCTTGAAACACACAAACAAACTTCATTGACTCTAGAATAAATAGAAGGTCTCAACAGACAAAAAAATCTTAATGAAGTTTTAGTACATATAGCAACATAGATAATCCATGAAGACATTATGTTGAGTGAAATAAGCCAGACATAAAATGACAAATATTATATGATCTCACTGATAGGATACATTTAGTATAAGCAAGTTCACAGTGTTAGAATCTAGAATATAGGTTATCAGGAGCTGGGTTCATGGTATGGACCAAGGAGTTAATGCTTAATTTTCAAAGGATTTCTATTTGGGTTTAATTAAAGTTTTGGAAATTGATAGTGGTGATGGTAGCAAAATATTGTGTTTATAATTAACAGCACTTAGTTTTATATTTGAATCTGGTTCAGAGGGAAAGTTTTAGTTTGTATATCTTTTAGTAGAATAAAAGAAAACAAAGGACTGTACAAATAGTGAGCCCTATTGTAAATGATTAACTAAATTTAGTACAATTATTAAAAAAAAATTCTTTCTTGAATAATAGTAAATGTACTACACTAAAACAAGGTGTTAATAATAGGCTTATGTATTGGAAAAATACACTGTAATGTAAACTATGATCTCTAGTTATTTCTACAATTCTTTCTTTAATTTAAATATTGTTATTTCAATTGTAAGAGAGGTACCACACTATAGAAAATAGTCAATAAAATGGGGTGGGGTTATATAAGAATGCTGTAATTTTTACATGATTTTTTTCTGTAAACTTACAACTATTTTAATTAAAAAATAAAAATGAATAAATTTAATTAAATATTAAAAATGTCATTAACACAGGTCCAGAAACTCAAAGGGAATTAAAAAGGGAATGGGGAAAATGGATGTGGCTCACAAAGTTGAGTGCCTGCTTCCCACATGGAAGGTCCTGGGTTTGGCTCCTGGTACCTCTTTAAAAAAATAAAATGAGCAAAACAAATGAACAAACCAATTCAGGGGAGCTGATGGGGCTCAATGGTTGATCAGTGTCTTCCCACATACAATATCCCAGGTTCAATTACCAGCCCCAGGTACCTAAAATAAATAAATAAATAAACTGGACTGAAATGGCATATAATACATTTCATAACTGAACTACAGTCCATTTTTCATTCAATGAGTCTGAATCATGTAAGAAAAACATCCGTTTCTTTCCTATGTTATTGTAGTTGTTGTTCTTGTTTTCATGTTTCTTTTAAGAAGAAAGATGTTATTAGAAACTTTCTGAGATGAGACCAACATTGTGATTAACATTTTGAAGGGAATATTTATTTTTTCCCATATCACCATGCATGGAGGAAACATTTTCTCCTCTATATTCACACTATATTAACATAAGACAGAATATTTGCTTATTCTTTGTCATCTATTAAATCACTCAATTTGTCCAATATTTTCTGTTTTCTAATCCTTCTAATGATAAGGTAAATACAGACCAGTTTAATCAAACATCTTTTCTTTATAATATTTCAAGGCCTTTCACACAGTCAACAGATCAAGTTAAGTGTAATTTTTGTTTAGTAAACATTTATGCCTTTGCATGTAAATTCTAAGCTACTATTAAATGCTATGCCCATCATCATCTCCTTAATTGTCCTGGGTGAGTTCAATGAACTGGAAAGTAGGTGTTGCAACTCAGCTGAAATTCAGGGCACATAGATGTATCAAAGATTTAAGTCTCTGGAACATATATTTATCAAGTATAGTGCTAATTATAGTTTCAGATAAAAGGAGCTGAAGAGCCATGTGTAGAGAACCTATAAATGAAACTAACTCTGTTACACTGGGGAGCATAAATTCCAAAGTAAGGCCCACTGACAGAGTGCTGAATTATTTCATTGTCTGCCTTGCTTATAGTTTCTGGATATCTTCAGAGCCCTCAGGAGCCCCACTATTTGAGGCACTGTTTACTGTGGTAGACAATGAGATCTTACTGAGACTTGCATAAGTCTAACATCTGCAATGAACTGTTGACTCACTTTGAAATCTCTTAGCCATAAAAATGCGATTGTATTTACAATTTCCCCCTTTTGATTGAGATCTTTTTCCAGATGCATTGCTAGTTGGTGCTTGGTAATAATCCCTTGGTGCCAGGGTGGTTTATCTCCAGGAGTCATGTCCCAGGCTGGTAGGAAAGTAGTGGATTTATATGCTGAGTTTAGCATAGATAGAGGCCACATTTGGGCAAAAAGGAAACTTTCAGGAGCTAATTCTTAGGCAGTATATAATACTAGGCTAAGTTTCAATTTCACAGGAAAGCTTCATAACTGTAATCATCAATGTCAAAGGCCTGGCATAATGGTCTGCCTTCTTTCACTAGACAGTGCCCTTGCACTTGGGGAATTCTTGCAGTCTTATTTAGGAATTTAGCAAAACTCCTCAGGATGGGAATTCAATATTCTTTGGGTTATTGTGTGGTTCTACAATCACCAAGACAATGTCCAATGGAAACTTAAACATAGTCATATGTCTTAGAGGCATGCTCCAGGTAAACCCCTTCCCATGCATCCCCACACAGAAGATGATGATGGACAATGACTATCCCAAGGAACAGAGAATGTCTGCAACTGCTAGCAAGAAGCCCTACCCACCTGCCCCATTGGATCTAATAACCCTCTTAATTAAAGCAGAGTGTGCATCACCATCTCCAAATCCTCAAGACTGGGGAATGAACGATGGACTAAAGTAGAATTGTAGAGTTATTATTATTCTACTATTGACTTATTATATTTCTAGCAATGGAAGAACTCATTTGGATGTAACATCAGTGGCCACCAGTGATTCTGAGGGATGAGAGAGGGAGGAATATGTCTAATATAAAAGCATTTTGGGGACATTGGATTTGTCCTGTGTGACATTGTAGTGACAGGTACAGGCCATTGTATATTTTGTCATAACTTACAAAATTGTGTGGGACAGAGTGAAAATTATAATGTAAACTGTAATCCATGGTTAGTAGCAGTACTTCAATCAGGGTTCATCAATTGTTGCAAATATATCTACACTAATGAAGGATTTTGTGAATATGGGAAAGTGTGAGGGGGAGGGGGTGGGGCATAAAGGAATTCTTTATATTTTTTATGTAGCATTTATGTAATCTAAAGTTTCTTTAAAAATAAAATAGACTTCCAGGAATATGGCATCTAAGTAGGTAGGCAGGGCTCAACTCTCACCAAAAAATGTGGAGAAAGGGACAAAAGCTATATGAGGGATATGATGTCAGGATCTGCAGATCAGCAGAGTGCTGTGCATCATCCAGGAAGAGAGGGGCTGAGAGAAAAAGAGGCCTAAGGAAAACTGAGTTACTCACCTCTGCAGTTGGGAATGGCACATAGACAACACTCTCAAGGTAAATAGCCTTGGTAAAATCCCTGGTACACTGCAGCCAACTGAGACTGGAAAGAATGTCCTTCTCCCTGAGAGGAAGAGGGATCTGGAAGAAAGCAGAGAGTGGTTTCTCTTCAGTGAGATTTGCCAGCTGAGTCCCTTTTGAAACTCAGCTATAGCCAGCCCAGCAAGCGGAGGTTGAAAGATACACTTCTGTGGGGTTACTGCAGGGCAAGTATGTGTGGGACTGGCACCCAGCAACCTCAGAAAGAGAGAAGTATAAGAGTGAAGAGATATAGGGTGGATGGAACAGACAGAACAAAACATCCCCAGCCAGCATTGAATCAGCCCCAAGGAGAGGGGAGGGGGACCTGAGCAGACAGGCTGTCACACCCACCTGCGCTGGGAGATGGAAAAAATAGGTCAGTATGTGGACAGGTGCCTACAACCTGGAAGAGAAGGAGGACAGGAGAGATAGCCAGGAAACTATTAGAAGCCCAAATTGCCTGAAAGGAAAGAGGGCTGGGAAAGCTAGATAAGCTTTCAGAAACGTACCTAACCTGTGAATTGGATGTAGCTCAGTAGTGGAACACTGGCCTCGCTACATCTGTGGTACCTCTTAAGAGAAGGGATACACAGATTGATCCAATGGGTTGTCACACACCCAACTGGCTCCTTCTGACAGGGAACTTATAGACTATGATATTATTGCTTTAGGTTTTATGATCTGTTATTTTATATATAAATTTTTAATTTTTATAATTTATTTTTTAATTCTACATTTTATACTTTAAAAACCACGTACCATAACTGTGGAGGATGGGTTATAGTGTGATTGATGAGCACTGGCAGCCTAAGACCATTCCTAAGGGCCTAAGAAGAAAGACTGTTTTTCCTGGATTATTATTTTATTTTTTCTCTTTTTTGCTTCTTTTTATTCTTTTCCTTATTTTTTTCCTTAATGTCTTTATTTCATATCTTTGTTTCATTTTTCCCTCTGCCATTGTTTTTCTTTCATTTCACATTTTCTTGTATGGAATTTTTTTTTTCCCCTCACATTTCCAGTCTGTTATTTTATATTTTGTTTCATTTATATTCCACCTTTTTTTAGTCTTATTTCTTTATATTTTTTTATGACTTTTCACTGTTATCACATATATATTTTGGCTCTTTTATAGATCCTTTTCTACCTATTTTAAAATTATTACTATTATTCTTTTTCTCTTCTCCCTTTCCTTTTCTATGGTCTTATTATTTTTTCAAGGGAACACAGAAAACCTCAAGGATATAGAATAAGTGGAACCAAGTGTCAAAGTGGAACCTTAATACAAAACAAAACAAAAGAAAACCCTAGAGTTGAAAGAGAAGTTAGCCTCCTGATTAAGCCAATCAAGATAAATAGATGCCTAGATACCAACAGAAATTAAAAGCCATACCCATAAACAGAAAAAATAAGGTCCAATCTAATGAACAAATTAAAATAACAAAATCAGCACAGAACAAAAACAAAAACAGCAAGAGAAGCAGAACGTGGAACAAATAATTGATGATGTCCAAACAAATATCATGAATCAACATAATGAAGTGAAGAAAGAGATAAAAGATATTAAGAAGGCACCAGAGGAACATAATGAAGAAATCATAAACATACATAAAAATTTAATAGATCTGATGGTGATCAATAGCACAATGCAAGAAATAAAAAATATGCTGGAAGCATATAACAGCAGATTTGAACAGGCAGAGGAATGAAATAATGACATTGAATATAGGACATCTGAAATTACATATATAGTAGAGCAGATAGGGAAAAAAGGGAAAAAATTCAGCAGGGACTCAGGTAATTGAACACCAACATGGAACACACAAACATATTCATTTTAGGTATCCCAGAAGGAGAAGAGAAGGGAAAGGGGGCATAAGGAGTGTTGGAGGAAATAATGCCTGAAAATTTCCCAACTATTTTGAGGGACATAGATGAACATGTCCAGGAAGTTCAGTGTGCTCCAAACAATATAAATCCTAACAGGCATATCCCAAGACATATACTGATCAAATATTCAAATTCTCAACACAAAGACAGAATACTGAAAGCTGCAAGGGAAAAGAGATCCATCACATATAAGGGAAGCTCAATCAAATTAAGCACTGATTTCTCATCTGTTACAATGGAGGCAAGAATGCAGTGGTAAATATGTGGTATTTAGTGTATATTTAAGGTACTAAAAGAAAAGAAAAGAAACCTCCAGCCAAGAATTCCGTATCCAGCAAAGCTGTCATTCAAAAATGAGGAGAGTTCAAAATATTTACAAATAAACAGAAATTAAGAGAGTTTGTCAACAAGAAACCTGCCTTTCAAGAAATACTAAAAGGAGTTCTGCAGTTTGAAAGGAAAATAAATACAGTAGAGGGAGTTTTGGAGGAGAGTGTAGAAAGGATATTTTTTAGTAAAGAGTAACTGAAAAGAGAAAAGAAAAATAAAAAAAAATAATATATATATATACACTTGAAGAAGAAATGGTTTATGAAAGTACTGCCTTGACAGTGATAACATTGAATGTTTTGTTTTTTTTTAAATATGTATTTTATTACAAAAGTTTTGAGCTTACAAAACAATCTTGCACATATGTAGCATTCCCATACAACAACCTTTCACCAGTACACCACACTGTTGTAGAATATTTGTTACAGATTATGAGATAATATCATCACACTATTACCACTAATTATGGTCCATAGCATATATTTGGCATATTTTTTCCGTAGCACCCCCCCTAATTATTTTATTTATTT